>JARJEC010066614.1:0-13393 GCA_030264575.1 Tachinus sp. AB-2021 | reverse complement strand
GTGACAGTGACAGTGACAGTGACAGTGACAGTGACAGTGACAGTGACAGTGACAGTGACAGTGACAGTGACAGTGACAGTGACAGTGACAGTGACAGTGACAGTGACAGTGACAGCTTACCACATTCCTGGCTCATAGAAATATTGAAAATCTACTGCAATAATTAACTTTCTCTCTGGAGAGAATTTTTTAAATTGACGCATTAAGCGCACTATGGTTCTGCATATGTCGCGCCACGTCAATACAATGAAAGGGTTCATTATAGAATAGAATATCAATGACTGTACGCAAAAAAACAAAGAAGACAATTGGAATAGATCGAAAAAGTTAAAAGACCTAAGCATGCAATTCGGGATAAATAAATGCCAATAATTAAAAGAAAATAGAAGAAGCGAGAAGCGCACTTAACCAATGACGGGCTAGACATTAAAAAGCTCAAGTCAGATGAGCTTTACAAATGCTTAGGCTACCTACAATCTACAGCGGCCGGATCTTGTTTTAAAAACCGAACTAGCTGCCAAAAATAACCTTTGTTATTCCAATACTCACTTACAGCTTTGAAGTAATTAAATGGACGCATACTGAATTGGAAGTATTCGATCGGTTAGTACGAACAAATGCCACCAAAAACAAGATTCACCACCCCAAAAGCGCAGTAGACTGATTATATCTGTCAAGAAGCAAAGGTAGCCCTGAACTAACAAACATTAAAATCTTCACTTCACTACTCCAAATCAATAACCTATACCTACGCAAATATTTTAGCGAAAAATCTGATACAAGCCCCATGCACAACTCCATCGCAAAGGATAACCGTACAATAACTCCTTTAAAACTCTGCGATGCCACTTACAACCTTGACGCAATTATGCAATCGACTGACCTACTATTGCAACAGTGGTATTAAATACCAATGCGGAGTATATAAATACAAACGCAACATTTAATTGACTACACGAAGGTTATATTTTTTCTGAGACAGAGGGTCTTATGCCTGCAATACAAGACCAAGTAATAGCAACAAAATATTACAGAAAACACATAATTTAATCCGAATGAATGACAAATGCAGACTATACTCTAACAAAACGGAATCAATAGATTACATCACCGAGGCTAGTCCTTCACTAGCAGTACGGAATACACAAGAAAACACGATAATATTACAAAAATCATACAACAACAACTGTGTAAACGCACAAACCCATAAATACTAATATTATATACTAATACATAATTAACAGACAAAACAATACCAAACAATCGACCGGATATAGTTGATACAAATAAAACATCTAAGCACAGATACCTAATTGACATATCAATCCCAAATGCTTCAAATGTTGCTATCAAAACTCGGAAAAAGTGCACAAATATAAAAGAAATGTGGTACAAAGAAAAAGTAACGATTGAACCAATTATTATAAGTTCAACAGTCGAAATACCAAAAGCTCTTTTCAAAAAGCTGGAGGTCATAAATATCAAGGATATTGTATATAACAAAATGCAAAAATCTGCAATAATCTACACCTCCAGTATAGTACGGCAATTTCTGGGAACCAAAATTTAAAATAAACAATTCCAATATACCAATAAGCATGTCTCTTGCTTTGGCCGAGCTATGTTATTATACTAGCATTTGCTGACGCACCCTAAAATAATAATAATAATCATAACAATAATAAAAATTTAAAATTTAAAAAAATAATAATAATAGTAATAATAATAATATTAATAATAATAATAATAATAATAATAATAATGAAAATCATATTATGTAATGTTCTTGTCGATAGTTATGTCTTGTGTGCAAATAATTACAGGTCGGAGTGTGTTACATATTTCACAAATATTTAATTGCTTTCAATCGATTTGTGTAAAGTTCGTCACGTTTTTCAAATCGAATATCGAGCTCAATACATTATATGGAAATTTATTATGGCAATTTGTTTGTATTATAAATTTATTTGGAATGGTGACAGTATAGTTTAATTAAATTTTGAATCTAAATCAAAGTCGTTTATAGCATTTGAGGCATATACAAAACAAACGTAAAGTTGGCAGCAATATTGACATAATTTGCATAAATGCGCAGTAATGGTGGAGTACATCAGGTGGGTAACTGATTGAGGTATTGGGACACGGTATGGTCGTGTTCGTATAAAACAGACTTGATCCAGTCAAACTGTTACTACGGAGTTACTACGGTGTTAGTCCTAAAACATGTTAGGAGAGAATCGTGAGCCTGTGTGTGATAACGCAAGTTCACAATTCAAATGTAAACAAGCACATTTGAATTATTTGCAATTTGATAATACATTTAATTGTTGTTTAAATTATTTTAATTAGCAATTAATTACTTTATTATTTAATTATTACATTTGCACTTAATTTAAAATATATACCTATGTTTTATTTTTTAATATTCATTTAATATTCAAAAGATAAAACACAAAAAATAATCATTAATCCCTACCGGATATAAATGTATAAAATTTACATAACCACGATTGTAATAGCGAAAAGAAATCCCTGTGTGGAATCGACCCTACTATAAGACTTTATTGGCTACAAAATCGAACATTTAAAAGTGATTATATTTTTAAATATCACATTAAAAAGACGAATTGTGAATTTTATTAGATAACTAATTTTACTAACGACACGTTTCCTGAATATTTTATAGGCTATTTAAGAAGTGAACGGAAATATCACGTATAAACAGTACCCTATACATTATACACAATCCTGGCGTGAGTGGAATTTCATTTGTAGTGTACTACATTAATAAACTATGTTTAATCAATCTATTCCCACAGTTAAAATCAAAGCATGTTAATTGTACTTACTTAATATAGGATATTTATATTCATAAACGCAAAGAGTACTAAGTATTTTATTTCAAATAATGCATGTTATTACGATTATTACGTAATACATACTTTGTAAGGTAATTCATATGGATGACATGAGGTGGTTTGCAATATTTTATGCTTCGCTCATATTTTGGGAGCACAGATTGATTGACACTGTTCGGCATAGAAAGGCCTTGAACCACGTTTACACTCCTCGGTGCGTGACAATATGTACATTATATGTCCGGGAATAAATCCAAAACTAACACACACTGTTTTGAATATTTTACATGGAAATATTTGTGGAAAAGATAATAAAAGAAGTCTAAATACACGCTGTTGCATATTTAAATTTAATATGAATATAGTTATACCTTTGAATATTTATAATTAGAACTTTCATTCAAATGTACCGCTTGGAAGCGATAAATTGGAGATGAAATCCTGATGCGACAGCTAGTGTGCCTAATCCAAACTATCTGATTTTAGTTCTGTATATGTATTAGTAGAGGGAACTGTTTACGCCTCAGTCGTACACTTTCTTCGTGCCGCGCATGTCAATAGATGACTAATGCAATATGTTATGTATCCGCTATGTCCGCTATATACTTTACGAAAACCATACTATTAACGTATTTATTTCCTTGCAATAATGATGGGCGCACAAGTCGGCAACTATTTGCACTATAGATATTGCTTCCAATTGATATATAAACATTTTATAATATAATAAATTCAATGGTTATACTACTAATATAAAATGGTACATTTTCAAAGATTCAATTTGGGTTCCATTCAGAATACTCTGACTAGCAATATATCTATGTATATCTATGTTTATTCTAACCAATAGAGTAAGTTTTGTTAAAATAATAATTTTGATAAATTTTATAATAAAGAAAATAACAAATATTTTATAAAATTTTATTTTTATTATTATTGAAACAAAAAAGAATTTTTAAAATTTTCCAGACGCATATGAATCAGCACAAAAACTGCACTTTGCGCATTTAACCTTGCTATCTTTATTAATAAGAAAAATACCCATGCTGCTATTCAATGCTACTCAATGCTGGACACCCTGTATATTATTTTGCTACAACTAATATAACTGGAGAGTTCAGAATGGAACACATATCTATATATCTATTTAACTTTCCTTTAAGCAGACACCTCCAATAAGCTGACAAAATCAGTTAAATCGCCAGTGTCTGCCTAGGAGATTCATTTGTTACTATATACAAGCTAACTTAAACTTAATTTTTTGAATAAAAACATGGTTGGTTGTGAAAATTTGACAAGACAAACTATTACTATTAAAATGAAAAGACTCTAACTCATTTTAGTGAGGGGTTTCTAAAGTTGTGATAAAGAAGAGCTCGCGTGTAATTCGGTACGACATTTTTTTAGCTATTGTATTTAAAGTATTATAGTACTGGACACTGACACATAATGACATTTATCTATTGTCATTTATTGTTGTAGTATTGTTTGATAAAAATTAAACTTTTACCCAATAAAAAAAGTTAATAACTTTTTTATCAAAATTAAAGTGACAAATCAATTAATGTTCTCATTTTAATTCGTTGTGGTCTGACGTAAAAATGTTTCTAATAAGATACCTTATATTTCTAAATCGATGTGGATGCATACATAAATTAAATCTTTTTGATGGATAGAAAAATGTGTATTATTGTTTTACATTTTACGTTAATTTCTTTTACAATATTATAGAATTAAGCACTGTGCACATAATATCAAAAACAAATATAAAAACAACGTTTTATATTTTTTATGTCTAATTAAAATAAAACGGTTCGACCATTAATCGTAGATAATAAATTAAAAAACTTCAATTAAATTAAATTGATATTGCTTTATTTTTAATTATCTGTGACATGTTAGACTTGCAATATATCGCACCCTCCGTTTAATTCCAATAATCCCACCTTTATCTTCTCTGTTAGATTTTTTCACTCAATGTTTGTGCGTTTTAAAAACAATTGTAAGTTTAATTAAGAAAATGTTTAATTTCTCTTTACTATGGGACCGTAAAAATTCCAATTGGAATCGTGACTTTTAATTTAGAGTTTTGTGCTTCTGCATATTTTTTGTTTTGTATGTCGTATACATACTATAAATGTTTACTCAAATTAGTAATTGTTTTTAATGTTGTTTATGTTATAATTTTTGTATTAAACATTTAAATATGTTTTATCTTATAATTAAATCACATAATTTTATATTACATATATTATTAAATTGGCGGACAATTTATAGTTGTTTAATAAAGTAGTTTATTAATAAAGGCTGTTAATAATAAAAAAAGTTTAAAGTGTAAAGTACGAACCGGTTGAGATTATTAATTGCTAATTAGCATACAAGTTGTTTACATTTTTGTTGTTGATCACTTCTCAAATATTCACAAAATCTAAATTTCTCCATGACAACATTTCACATTTTGACATAATCTACAAAACACTTCGGTGCAACAATGCTATTAGCCACAATCAAAATTTATTGAGTAATGCAAATTTAAACTCAAATATTAACATAATCTATACTTCTTATTTGATTTTTATAAGTTTATTGGGTACTACAATATATACAGAACAAACATATATATATATATATAAAGATTATAATATGTTTTTTTTTAATTTAAAAATTTCAACTCTTTAAAATTTGAAGTGTGGCTTATAGCCACATATATCTCTCCTCGAAGTCTTTTATTACAAAAATAGCATTGATATTACACGTGACATAAAATAATTGTCTCCGCAACCATTAGCAAATGTAATCATTCTGAAATAATTTTTAATAACAGAAAGCAAAAATTCTCACTCTTGAGATCTAAAACACTTGTTCCTTATGTATTTTGCATATATTATTATTCTATAACAAGTGATAGAACAATTAAGATATTAATAAACAATCAACAACAAAATATTTTTTATCAATTGTTAATTAATCATATAACTTGTATTCGTCCAGGAAATAGTGATTTTGTTGCTGCTTATTTTTTCAGTAAGGTTTTAACTTTTAATATTTTAATATTGATACTACTCAAGAAATTTGAAATTTGGCAAATTTTTGTAATGATGACTTTTGATATATCAAATAAATCATAAAACTTACAAAGAAAAACCAATCTTTGATAAAAAAAGTTAGTCTGAGTAGAGTGTTTTAGTAAATCCTCAAATCAAAAAATATAATTTCAAATCATAAATAAGCTACGTCATCAATAATTGTCTCTATAATTAAACGTGCATTTCACAAATCTGCTAAGTCTTTTTTTATTATAGTTAGTTCATCCGTTATTAATAATTGAATGCTAATTATAGGCTCTATGAATGCAAACATTTATTTGTGTTTAGTTGCCTAGAATGATATGCCTACGGCCCTGAAATGAGCAGATATACCTCCCTAATTTTGAAACTTGTTTTTTAATGATTAAAGGCAAACTAAAGAATCTATGAAGAATTTTAGAATTTGATAATATTTGAATATGGTACCCAAGGCTCTGAAATGAGCAGATATCCTTACGGCACTGATTTTAAAAATTGCCGTTTTTAATAATTAAAAGATAGCTGTGCTAAGCTGTGTTAAGCCAGCAGAACCTGCTACGGTTAAAAAATCGACAAGACTAAAATTTAGTTATATAGCACGCAATTAGCCTATAATTGGCATATAATTATGAGCTAAGTTTTATTTGGTTTCATTTAAAAGTATCGCTAGCTGTGTCTTAAGCCAGAGGAACCTGAAATAGTAAAAAAATTATGAGCCTAAAATTTCTAAATATAGCACTCAATTAGTCCATAATTAACCTATAATTTTCCACATGACGACTTTGCACCGCCTGCTTAAGAGTTGAAAAATTACAAAAAACTTATTTCATTATTCTTTTTCATTATAATATGTATTATAATGTAATAGTTTCAAACAAGAACACTGATGTAAAATTATTAAAAAAATGGTATTACAAAATCAAATGAAATATGTTAAAAACGAAGTAACACTGGTAAACAAAATTTTGCCATACAACATGGACTTTTATGATATTTTTTACTTTAATAGGTGCTTGGCAGTACAAAGAAATATTGAAAACAATTTTAGCCAAGAATTTTATTTTCTTAGACTTGTCTGACTCAAGACTGACGTTAGCAATAATTTTAGTATAATTATTGAGGGGCGGCGCGATTTATATTAGAAATTTAAAAATTAACTCCGGCATTTCTGTCTAACACCTAAGTTTGCAAGATAAGTACGGGAGCAAGAGCAATTGATTATTCCGTCTTTGAAAGTAAAATGTTAAATATATGAGTTGTATATAAACGCATGTTTTTCTACGTGCAACTTTACGATTACGATATGATCTAAAATTTTGAAGAAAATATAATTCCTGAATCGTTTTTGATTGTGCAGCAGTAATCCGGAAACAAATTGGGTTTTATTTGTCTTACTGTTTTTTTAGAAATGTCCTGATGGACCCTTTCACCCTATTCATAGCTTAATGTTCCAAATTCCCAGAAAACTCCAGATGTGAGTCTAGAAAATTAATCTAGCTCTCACTCTTATGGTTACCAAAAAATTTGCAACAACATTATTAAAAATGCTGGTTCTTCTAATTTGCTCTATGTTTCTTCAAATGTTGGATTTTTTATTAACTCAGTGATTTGAAGTCTTACGAAAATACCCACTGCTTTTATTGTGATAGTACTGGTTATAAGTATTACTAGTTATAACTAGTATTACCATGTCATAAGAAAATTGAAGCTAATTGAAACAAAACAACTGCAGTTTAATAATGATAGAAGTTTGGTAACATAGTATTAACTATCAAAGTTTGTGCGACATGAGTAGTGTTGACCAGTGTAATTATCAGTTAGAGTCTATTACTTTTAATTTAATATAGAAAACATTTAGAATCAACAATCACAATCTTATTACATATTTTTAGAATAAACACTCACATTATTTAATGGATATTGTGAGTTTTGATTGCAATGCTTGGTTTGTAAAACAATTTTTTTTAATAAAATTTACTATATTGTTAAAAAAAAATTAAAAAGATTCGTTATTTCAATACTAAACAATAAAAACCCGATTTTGTTAAACAATTGAATAATATGAGTTTTGATTCCAAGCAACTCACTTCAAACTAGATATGTTATCATAATTTTATGACTTTATCATTGCACAAAATATCAAAAATATTTCATATAGATTTATAAACATTCTACAACATTTCAATATTCTCGATAGATTCTATTATGATAGAAGTGTGCCATTGCTATCTCAATTATTATGACAATAATTTACCATAATACTTTAATTTTTCTTTTTCTTATTTGCTTTAAATTATATAGTATTTATTTTCGGGAAATACAAACTTTTTAATTTTATTTTAAATAAAAATAAAAATAAAGTAAAACTTGTCTATATTTTACAACATGTTCGTTGCTTCATCAGGGCATAAATAAATAAATTTATCAATGCCATTAACAAATTGTTTTTAAAAAGCCTACTAAACAACTACATACTAGATATTATAAAAATAAATGTTATAAAAGTTAATAATTAATTATAAGCTAAACAGGTAATAGTAAATGCAACAAGGTTATTTACATCTGTCCGAAAATTAATGTTGTTAAAATTTTTTTAATATAATACATTTCCAAAAATAACCAATATTTATAATTTTGTTGAATCTAATATCTCAACATTTCCATAATTAAAATATGATTTTTATTATAAGTATGTAAAGATAAAAGACTGGAATTTTTTAAAATACATTAGATTTTATTAAATTTGGTATACGTTCTTTCAAACGAAAAATATATCATCAGTTTTTAATAATTTAATTATAATATTAGATACATGTACAAGCATCGTTATCTTTTTGTATATAAAATTAGTATTGTTTTCTAATTCTTGTTCTGAATTGTTATTATTATTACTAATATTGCTATTTGATTTGAAAATAATGTAATTTTATAAGTTTTTGTGGCTATTCGATTATTTAAAAATATTTGCATTAATTTATTAAAATTGAACAGAAACTTATGCCAGTCGAGAACTAGAAGATACCGGGTTAAGACTGAAGATAAAACAAAAAATGCAAATTACAAATTAGAAATATTAAAAATCTATATATCTTGTTATTACCGTTATTAGTAATGGCGTCGATTATTAGGTCCTAATCCGGATTTGGCTGATTCGGCCAGTATTAAAAAGATTTGGTTTCCACCGAATCTTTTTTAAGTAAATTAATAAACTAAAAAAATAACAAACAAAAAATCAAAAAGATATTAAAAATATTAAAAATCTAATATTTAATAAATAATAGTAATTATTAATCAATTATAATTAATTAAGGCAAAGTGTATGCGCTATTAAAGAATGCAGAATTTTTGCTTCAATATCACCGAAATTGTTAAATTGTGTTTCCAACACTTTGCATAGGTAATTCTTAACTCAGCGCGCTTTTAGTCAATCATATCCTAATGGAGCTCCACACGAAAACAATTTAATGTTTAACTAAAGCATTTTTACCAAATTGTAGATATTGAATCCAAATTAGTAGTCGTACAAGTACAAACGCAAATTCTCTGAAGTCGATTTAATACCTAATCAGCAAAAAGAAATTTCAAGTAAAACGACTAGAGTTTCAGTTGATAATGAATGAGTCTATAAATCCTATACATAATTAAATAAATTTAATTTTCAATTTTCACAAATTAACAGAAACAACGAAGGATTTATGATTTAAATAAATTTCAGTGACGATGATTTGCCATTTTTCTGTTAACATGCCACTCTAATAATTTTTTATTTAAAAATATGACCCAGCACTTCCCTTCTCATGGGCATGGCATTTTTGTTTGCACAAAAGCTAGCGACGACTCTTCACTATAATATGGCAATAGAATTAACATAGCTCATTTACAGCAATTAAATTATTAGCTTATAAAAGAGAAAAAAACAGTTAAAAATAACAAAGTTAAAAATAAATGAAAGACAACAACCGTCCAGTAAATATACATTTCATTCACTTAATTAATTAAAACTCGTCTGCTTTTATTATCTTACAAATGCATTAATTCAAAAAATGTATGATATAAAAATTCAGAATATATACACAGTGGTAAATTACTTATAAATTAAAATGTTAAATTGCTGCATGTAAAAATACATTTTCAATTATTAAATATTTTGAGTATACAGTAAATCTCTGTTATGTTATAATTGTTATAAAAAATTAGCACAAAAGAAAGAACAAATGAATATGGAAAATTTCGTCGTGGGTGGTAAGATCAAATAAGTATGATACTATATTTATAATAGTTGATATCCTTTGACTTGAGTCGGCGACCACTTCTTTTACCACAGTCGGCCAACAACACAAGCCTATATAAATTATAATTTTGCTTTCTGATAATTTCCCGCAAGGTCGGACTTCTCTTTTGATGCATTGGGATCGTTCGGTTGCTGCAAGAATAGATATTGCTTATTTAAGATAGTTTTAAATTTATTTCAATTATAAAAAATATACAATTGCCACTGTCATTACAATACATTATTTTTTCTATATTAACTTTTTTTTTCTAAATGTTGTAGCCAGTTTTTACTTAAATCCTTTTAATTGTTTATTAGTATTTGTAAATAATAGTGTATAGAATACAATAAAACTTTTAATTGTGTTTAATTGGTTCAACTGTTTAAGTGGAAAGCTGATTTTGTTCATGGAGAAACGTAAAATAATTTTAACTAATTACTTTTAAATACACGAAGTTATTTAGTATGTATGTAGTTACAAATATATGCACAGTACTCACGTAAAGGGCAATGCCGTGCAATGAGTAATTTTATATTTTGTAAGAAAGTAATTGGTAGACCAACAGTCCAACACAGTAAGATAATAGAAATATGTATGTTTAAATTATTAATTAAATATTGAGGGGCTAGGTGCCAAATAGCGGTACATGGTCTACAGAACCATTTGTTTTGATACATAAAGAAATTTAAAAAACCCTACACTTTTTTTAGGACACGCTTCGTACGCAATTCATACAAATGACAATACTTTACTGCAGCAAATACACAATAAAACGGCATTTACAAAAGCGTAGCTCTCAAATAATTGTAACTTTATCATTTAATTAATTTCATTTTTGCTTACAGGAAATTGTTTAGAAAAAATAATGTATCCGGCTATCGTATTAGATTTTTGATTATTTGCATAACAAATGTCTTTGTTTTCGCCTAAACAACAAGATAAAATATGTTGTTTTTTTAATATTAATTGCACGGAAAAAATGATAACTAAAAAAAACTAATTCAATAGAAGAGTAGTTTATACCTTAATTTATATGTATTCAAAATCAATTTTCTTAATTTTTATTATTAAACACGCAAAAGTTTAATACCCTGAGAATCAAAAACGCCTAATTTTTAGACGCGGCACGAGCCTTAACTTTTAATTTTACAAAGTATATAATTTTTAGACGATCATCAAACTGTAAATTTATTATATCAAAATCAAAACAACTTTGATGTAATGTTATTAGAAATCAGAAATTAAAGCTAACAGTATAGAAAACTTGAAAATCTTATTTAGTATGGATGAATTTAATGTTAACTTAAAACATAGAGATAAATAACGGATGGTGGCCTGCACTAAAAAAATCTGCAAACAAAATTCACAGAATGCGCCTTTGTAAAGACAGAAGCTATTTATGTCAATATGTTTCAGCATCAAGAGCAACCATGATCACACTCGCCTAATGCATACCTCCAGAAATATTATCGCTTTTATTACAAAATTAGATTAGAAGGCTTCCTAAAAACAAATAACGACAAAAATATGATAATCATTTTATTGGTGATATTGATGTAATAATTCTCACAAACTCAAAACACTCCAACGAATGCAAAAACATCGAAACGGTTTTGTTACAAAAATTAACCTATCTAAATATGTGCACAGAGAAATTACTAACATCTTGCATCGGTCACATATACGATAGAAGGATCACTATATCTATCACTATATGATTTGCGAAAGCAATAAATCGAAAAACAAAACAAAACAAATCCAAATAAAAATAAAATTTTGACATATCTCGATTGGAAAAACAATTATAAAACACTTTAAAGAATCGCTACAAAACATTTAATTTTACAAAATATATATTTTTTGAACAATCAGCAAAATAAACTGTTAGAAGAAGAGCACGTACAATCAAATTTAACCATCCAGAAAGTGAAGGTCATACCTTCACTTTCTGGATGGTTGTAAATCGTTGACAGATTTAGCATTTCTACCCTGACAATAGACGAGCAAAGCAGGAATGTCAGCAATGATACTTTTAATAACAATACTGTTTTAATTAAAAATCATGTGGACCATATTGTAGAAATGAAAAGTATTGAAGAAAAAGGTAATTTTTTTCATTAAGTTGTTTATTTGTAATTCGCATTTTTGCAAAACACCAAGTCAAGGAGATGAAGATTGTAAATCCATAATGCATAATATAGGAATACCGCAAGCGCCATTTAATGGATGAAAGTTTCACTGTTATTTAATTCAAATCTGCCGCGTTAGGGGATGCAAAATTTGAAATCACGGATTGGTGAGATTTTACAGTTACAAAATCAATTTGTAATGTAGAATTGCATCACTTCCAAGGTCTTAATGGCATATAATACAGACACGTGTTTCGAGGTATGCACCCATAATAATTAGAATATTTCTTAAATCATTCCGCTGACAATCTCTCAATAAACGAGGTTTTTTCAATTTAATAACAATAATAATATTATTATTATTAAATTGAAAAATAATATTATTAAACTTTATTCTTATTAATGAAGTCAAAGTGAGTAGTTGTGTGCCCTTCTTGTAAACAATAAAGAAAATTAGACCAACTGTCTAGAACAATCAATAGAATTTACAAGCAACTAGTATCGCAACGCCTATCTGACCATAAAATCAAATAGATTTATTCTTATTATTTACTACAAACAGAACTATCAAAATAAAAAATAAAAATATATATGTTAATAAGCGCATAACGAAAGAAAAAGAATTATAAAATGGGATTCAGCATTGGTTAATTGCTCTGCTGTTTTACCATCCTAACCCTAAAACTTTAGGTTATAAATATAATACGTAAAGAAAATAAACAAAAAATAAATAATATATGAATACATATACATATGTATAACCGCAGAAGCACAAACAGACAAAAAGAATAAAAACAAAACTATAACTAGAAAATAATTAAATAAAAATGACAATTTAAATGCTAATTAATCAACATAATAAATAAATTTTAATGAAAAGAGAAAAAAGACTGATAAGTTTAATTTCTAAATTTAAATTATAAAATCGTAAATTGAACCCTAATTTCATTTTTGTCGCGCTAAAAATGTGAATGGAATTCTCGAAGCGTTTAATAAACGTTTAACATTAAATTTGTAATTGTAACGACTACACTTTTTCACCAGACTGACTGTCTGTATGTGTATTTATT
>JARJEC010066600.1:0-12550 GCA_030264575.1 Tachinus sp. AB-2021 | reverse complement strand
ATTTAACTAACCCTTTGTTAGTCGTGCACATTTTTGAAAAGAAGTTAGTCGCGCGGTTTACAGTAGTCGATCATTTTTAGAATGCTCTTGTGGAGTCAAATTTAATTTTGATTTTAAAAGCTGATGTTTATTTACACTTACTTATGTATATAAAACACAAAAATATAAATTTTAGTTTCTATTTAAGATTTCAAAGTTACCACCAGTTCACCTCCTGGGGATGGGGGTAGGAAATTGAATTTACTATCATTGAATAGCTTTTCACAAAACAAGAAAATCGTTTTTGCGATCTGATGTGTATTTCTCGAGATATTTGACCCAGTTGGGACTTTCTGGACACTCTGTATATACATGGTGTTTTTTTCAAAAGTATCCACCTCAGAAAATAGGAAAAAATTTAAAATGGGATGACCCACTTTGGGACATCTTTCTTTAAGATGAATTTCATCGTCGCACATTTTAAATTTTTTTTAAATTTTGTTAGTATGTGTCTGACACGTGTCTAGAATATGTCAAATGATGTTCTATTCAATATAAAAATTGACGTGTTTCTGGGTTTTCAAATGTTTTACTAATTTTTATTAAATTTTTAAGAAAAATATCAGACTACATTTTTGAAAAATAAAAATTTAAAAAAATACACAGATTAATTACTGGCATTATAATCTTTTAAATGAGGCGTAACAAGTGGCTCATATTATTGGATCGGAGGGGGAACATGACAGACCTGTCAACTGTATATACGTACGTTTTATTTTGTTTTGAAATCATTATTTATTGAATTTTAATTTAAATGATGCTATGATTATTTTGTTTCGAATTTATTTATATATATATATATATATATATATATATATAATTTACATTTTTATGGAAACTGTTCATTATATTTTAATTATTTTATAATTAAATAGAAGTGGCAACATGTTATCAATCAAGCATTCAAAAATTAAATTAAAAGTTAAGATTTTCAAGTTAAATGCTAAATCTACAAAATTTTTATAACATGCAATGACACGTTTGATTGATGTATTTGAACAATGTTGTAACTTATCGGTTTTCGGGCAATAATAGCTAAATTTTGCCCTCATTTTTGTGCCATAAATAACATTGTAGTGGCAAGATATTATATATTATATTTGTATTAAACATTTGTAACTGTTTGGCTCACCTTTTAATGTTATATTTTAATATATAATATTACATTATAGTAATTAATTTAGTATGCAACGCATTTGATTGAGGATATATCAAATTGTGTGTTCATATTTTAATTAAATTCAATTAGTTTGCAATTGAGGGTTATAGTATGGTATCTAGAATTAATTCAATTTGGTTTATATTGCAATAGTTTAGGAGTATTTTTTATTAATAATTTAATGTTAAATTAAGCAAATATATTTAATTTAGTTTAATTATTTATATTCCAATACTTGTTTGGTTGTTATATTAAAAAGCATGAATAATTATTTAATATACCGGGTGACCAAAGCCAAGTAATTTTGTTATTTATGCAGCTAGACAAATGTAATTTATACGAGTATATATACTTGAAAAATGCAATTTATTGTGATATTTGTGAAGTCGGTATCACTTCCGGTTATTCTGGAAACCACATCATCTTATGAAATGGAAATGTTGTTATTTTGAATTAGTTTGACAATTTAAATACAAAACTGTATCGATCGTGAACGTTTATCACCATGACAACAGAAAAACAGTGTTTTATTTTTGGATCTAGGTGGCTGCGAATCGGTTAAAATTATATAAAACTGATACAAAATTACTTAAAAAAATAATGTAGGTTAATGTTACGTTAATGACGCTTTATGCAGGGTTATAAAGCACGCGTTTGTAGTTTTTGGTCGGAAAGTCGATTTTTTCAAATGAAACCTCGTGGGACAATTGTGATTATTTGAGAGAAAATAATTTTTTTTACAACCGATTAGAAATGTCGGCTGTGCGCACCTCAATTGAGGTAAGAAAGTTTACTTTTTTCACCTAGGGGAGAATGTAATCACGTTTTTATATCAATTGAGATGCTGCGTTTGAAGTTTTTCAAGTGTCAAAATCAAAGCCGTCTAATTTGTATGTCAGGAATATGAATCTTTTTCCCTTTTTGCAACTAAATTAGGGAAAAATAGTATTCAAACATTGCTAAGAAAGTGCCTTTGCAGACCCTGCAAACTTTGTCCGCAGTTTGGAAAAAAGCACTTTCTTACGTGCGTTTGAAATATACTATTCTGCATCCAGTGATATCAAACACATAACATTTTATCCAAAAAAGTAAAAGTAAATTGGAAATTTAATTTAAAAAAGTTGGCCATGGAATGCCAAACAAATAAGTCATCTTTTTGTGCAAGTTAAATTTATTTTAAAGTTGCCTGTAAACAATGACGTTTTTGTTTTGAAATGCCAAGAGCAATTTTTTTAAATAAAATGTCCGTTTTTTCCTATGCATTGACATTTAATTTTTTGATAAAATGTTATATGTTTAGTATCATTGCATGCGGAAAATTATTTTTTCTCGAAAAGTAACAATTGACCCATGATGTTCTATTTGAAAAAATTGACCTTCCGACCAAAAATAACAAACGCATGCTTTGTAACTCTACAAAGCCGCCCTCTGCTGGGTTACAAAGCAACATAGGTCTAAAAATAATGTTTGATCAGTTTTGAAGCATTTTAAGCGATTCAAAGCCACCTAGATCTAAAAACAAAAATTGTTGTTGTTTTTTTTTTGTTGCCATAGTGATCAAAGTTGACGATCCATACGTCCTGGGTCATCCGGTATGTATATGCGTACTAGTTAATTATGGACATTATTAATCGCTATTAACAGGAGTGTTGATTACAAAAAAAAAACTGTTAATCGTTTCTTAAAAGTAAATGGACAATTTTAATTAATTCCATACTATCTACAATTATCAAAATCGCATGGATATTACACATGCCGTAAAATTTAAATTTAAAACTCAACTTTTTTTCAATAATATAACAGCTAGTTAGTTACCTGTGATTTTAATGGGCAAACATGCAATAATAGGTGCTATTAACGGTCTCCTGACAATTCACTAACGAGGCTGTTTAATAAACGAAACGGAAATAGTTATTTAATAAACCAGTTTGTTAAAATTTTATATATTGACCTAAAATCTATTTTAGCTTAATATAATAAAAACGTCGTCGATAAAATGTCGAAATCCTAAAAAGAGTGACGTAGTAAAAAAAGAGTATATTAATGACGTTCATTAATGCATTACTTTTTTGGAAAAATAATTCATTAGTAACACTCAGCAAAAAATAAATAATCAATCACTGAAAACTAAAACCTATCTAATAAATGAAAATTAATAAAATGTCAAGTTTTAAACTTAAAATAATATAAAATAAAACGTATTTTTTAATAAATTTAATATTATTTTTATTAATACTAAACAAAAAATTAATCAAACGTTTTGAATTCAATACAAAATAAGGTTAATTTAAATCCATATTTTTTACGTTTACAACTAAACTTAATTACATTTGGTTGTCTCTTAATTTAAAATTAAATAAATAAAAAATAATATTTACAATTTGAAATTTGCTTAGTTATAATATAATAATTAAAGACATGACGACAAATTTAATCTTTTAAAACTTTTTTTGAGAAATTTAGCTATTTATTGCTTACTAATTATTTAGTTATTGTTACCTCTAATAATAAACCTTATAACTGAAGCATATTCTAATAAATATAATAATATCAATATGTTTAAAGTACAAAAACATCAATAATATTATTCAGCCTAATTATAATTAATAGATAATATCTATTTGGTTATATACGGCTTAACATCAACGCATTTAATAATGACTATGATAATATATTAAATTGCTTTGTGTGATTTGAAATTAGACTCATCGTGCGGAATATTTACTCGCTGTATTAACCCACATACAAATTTAATTATTAGATATATAAAAGAAATTTTTATTTTTTGCAGCTATGGTATCGAAATTAGATGATAGTGTGGGAACAATTGTGACAGCATTGCAAGAAAAGAATATACTGGAAAACACGGTGATTGTTTTTATTAGTGATAATGGAGCTCCTACAGAAGGAAACCACGCAAATTGGGGATCAAACTATCCACTAAGAGGACTGAAGGCCACCTTATTCGAGGGTGGAATCCGCGGGGTTGCTTTTGCCTGGAGCCCATTGTTTGTTCAATTTGGAAGAGTCTCAACCGAATTGATGCATATGACTGATTGGTTGCCGACCCTCTTCTCAGCAGCTGGAGGTGATATCGGCCTCCTAGATCCCGAACTGGATGGCGTAGATCAATGGAGCAGCTTGCAATACGACTTGCCATCGCCCAGGGACGACATTCTAATTAATATTGATGAAATCACACGAAATGCAGCCCTCAGGTTAAACAATTGGAAACTGATAGTCGGTAAGTTGAAAACAATTTCATGAAAGATTCATTTTTAATCAGAGATCAAAAGGGAGATGTCGAAATTTTCGCGAGGCATAGCAATCAGCATACGGAATTATTGGCTGCCTGCTGAATACTTGATTCTGTTTTCTAGCAAATTATGCATATTTTTTATGCTCTCTATTGAGCGAATTGATACGCATCAACGCGAATTGAAAGCAATCGGGTGTAATTTTTATGCAACAACGATTTTGCTTTTCATATCAATCACAATAATACTTTTTAGTGACAATACATAATTTCAATTACTTTTTGTAATTATTCAGAAATATTATGCACAAATTTTCAATGGAGTAATAAAGTTCCATTATTATCTATTGATTTTTTATTCTATTTGAGTTGCGATTAATAATAATTTTAATAAAACCATAAATACTTATACTAAATTATAAAACAAAACTTATTACTTGTTACATTTCATTAAATCGCAATGCAAGTACGAATCATCAATAAACCATTCCCCAAGAGCTCCATATCCTGTTGCTATTCCAAAATAAGTTTTCGGTTCGAAATTGGAATCTTTGAAATATATAAAAGCATTTTCATTGAAAAGTCCCACACCTATACTACCTTCAGTTGCGTTCAATGATACCCAAAATCTTTGAAAAACATTTCCTTTTAATAATCTACTTGAATAAGTTACAACTTCATTTCCCAAGTTATCTTTACGAAGTACCGATTTACTATTCGACCATCCACCAATAACAATTTCATAAAAACTTCCAGTCTGGCTATAAGTATCAGAAAATGTAAGATGCACATCATTAGTGGCTTTTACGCTGAACACTATGTAGCTACATTTTAACGGAAAGAATTGATATACTTTGTCATCTTTTCGTGAGTGCAATACTAAAAGTAAATGTTATTTGAGTTTGCATTTAATAAGAAATATAATACGTACCTATTCGATCAGTCCAAGCACAATTTATAATAATAGTTAACACAAACAACAAAAACGTTTTTTCCATAGTAGCAGTAAGTAATAAACAAGATATAATAAACGACCGTGTCAGCCGAGTTCAATATATAAAGATGAAATAAAATGTTTATATATTTGTGGTAGATAACAGCTATGAATGGTGATAATAATACGACTGATTTAATAGAATATATTGGAATTTTACAGTCTAATGTTATACTGAGAATTTAACTTAATTTATTGATATATCTTAATTCTTGTGCCAATATTTTTTGTTATTTTTTTATACATCTTGCTTAAAGCTTCAGTTTACAATGCATATCATACAAAAGTACAAATAATAAGCAACGAAGACCTTGAAATATATTTCAACTATTCACTTTTACTGTATTTATCGCTCAGGCAGGTTCGTCATTACCGGGAAGTTTCCGTGGTTTCATCTAAACTTCTAATCTGACGTAGCTCTATGACTTTACAATTAAAATTTACCTTTTTGTGGCAATTAATTCAATTGTTTAAAAAATATGTTCAATTTTATGTTTATTTAAACATTTCTGAAATTAATGCCAAAACATATTTAATGTTGCTTTGCTTATAAAACTTAATTTTCATTATTCGTATTCATTAGTTGTAGTTTGCCAATTCCACTTTCTCTTTTTTACTTCTTTTGCATTTTTATAACATTTTGCCTTTTTATATTTATCTAAGCATTGCGTGAATTTTAAGAATCAAATTGCAATTAAAGTGATTGAATGCGGTTTCTTAAAGGAAACTTTATTTTGAGTGCAAACTTTTCTTGATAATTAAAATTGCAAAAAACACATTTAGTTTCCCTAGATCTACACGATTAAGTTTTTTTGAAAATATCGGATATTGATAGATGGGGTTATGTTATGCATCTTAGACTGATAGATATTGATTAATTTGTCAGGTTTGTTTTGTTTATATTGATTCGGTTGCTTAGAGACAGTGCACTTATTGATATAATTCTTGCACATGTGTAATTTTTACCGTAAGTTGAATTAGTTTTAAATGGCTCGATATGATTGCTTTATATTTGTAGAAAGGGATAGTCAATATATTTTCAATATTTGCACCATATTTTTTGAAATAACTAGATTTTTTTCAAACCCTTTCTTAAAATTTTCTAAATTTTTATGTAGAATCTAAAACAGATCAACGACTGTGAATGTGACTATCCGCCATATTTTGCAAAATACATAGTTGTTATTTTACAAAAAATGTTTTTATATTCCTTTTAACTCTTGAAAGATTAATTAGATATTTGAAATTAAGATACAGGGTCTCTGTAAATGTCTAGGATTATATAATCACATCTTTTAACTTTTGCCGCCTTTTAAAAAGGAAACAATATTAATTTTTAAATGTCAAGCAAACAGGTATAGGCTATAAAAACTTTTATATTATCAAAATATGTCAAAACTAATAGCTTTGTGATGCCCCAATTACAATTAAAATGTGCTTAAATGTTATATTTAACTTTATTTACGCAACTAATTTTACTAGACCGGCACAATAATATATTACATGATTACAAAATCCCCAACATTTATAGACGCCCTTTATTATAATTATTAAATAATTACTACGCCATTACTTCATTTTAAAATAAATGTTTCAAAAATTTACCCAGGGTGGAGCTTGAACTCACAACCTTTGGATTACATGTCCAATACTCTACGAATTAAGCTACTGAGGTACTTTAATTGGTATTGATTTTATGTTCTATAACCAGTTAAAGTAAATTTTTGCATTATTTATTACATTATTTATATGTTTACACATACACAGTTGTATGTATGTCTAGTCTATGCTAGCATATACACACGGAAATGAATTTAAATTGTAAATTATTATTATTTACAATATTTGATATCAAACAATCAGAATATTCTTAATTTTTTAATTTTTTATAATGTTTTGTAAAATATGTTTTATCTACAGTTTACAATATTTTTTAAATTTTGATCACCAATAGCCCAATCTACCGGTAACTTTTGCTGCTGGGAAACAATTAATGGACCCCGACAACGATGTCTAGTTGGGTGAAACATTTCTATGAAAACTATTTATTATTTTTAAAATTATTTTATAATTAAATAAATGGCAACATATCTTCAATCAAGCAATTAGAATTTAAATTGTAAAGTTAAATGTCATTAAATCGATAGATTTGCATAAAATTTATAACCTGCAATGGCACGTTTGATTGATGTATTTGAGCAATGTTGCTAGTTGATTTTTTTATTGCTGATCTACGTTACCCAGTAAACACATTGCAGAAAAATTTACATTTCAATACATCAATTTTATGTTACAAAACTTACGTAAAAATGTTATGTAAATAATGCATAATAAAAATGTAAATTATATATTAAATTGGTTTAAAAACGTTGCATAATTTACATTAAAAACGTTAATTTTAATACGTTTCTTTTACATATTAATAGTGATGTAAATTCTTAAAATGATGTATTTTTTATTATTTGCGTAAACTATACATAAATTATGAATCATATTACAAACAGTAAAAATGATTGTAAAATATGGGTAAATTAAGCAATATTTTATTTGCATCTTACTAAATATGCAATGAGTGAGGTAAATATACGTATTGCTTGTATTTGTTAGTTCTTGTCAATTTTAAAAACTAAAAATTAATTATTTATTTACTCTAGTACAATTAATAGTACTGGGTGACAACCGAAACAGGATATAACATCAATTTTGTATTTTTAAATAAAACACTCATTATGTTTTTGCAATTTTGGAATTGTTAGCAGTTTGTACGTATAAATCCACATTTTCAGAAGTCATTTAGAAAAATCAAATGAACTTTTAAAGAAAAAATTTATATCAAGAACATCACAATGGGATTATTTGGAAAAATATCCCTTATTATTCAAAATTGAATGATACGCTCGCATTTATAAATGACATAATTACTATTTACGTTGTAACTTACTCTTTTCAATTGCAACTCTCTTGGTACCATGGCATCACGCAAAAGTAGATTTTTTGCTATCAAACCACACCAAAACAATTTGTTGTGAATAAGTATTAAAAATGTTATAAATATTTTGTGACAAAAAAATGTTCTGAAAACTGAAAGTTATACGTAAACTGGAACATATTGGGTATTTCATTTAAAATTACAAAATTGGTGTTAAACCGGCACATAGTTTTTTTTGCGTTTATGTGGGGCTTTTTGATTTATTTTAACCCATAAAAATGTCATAAAAAAATTCATAAATAAAAAACGGTATGGGTTAGTAACTGGTTCAGTTGTCACTTTTTTTTAACAAATTTTATTAATAGTTAAGTAACATCAGTTGTATAACATAGAATTTTATAAATCCATCCAAATGTCTATGTACAATAACAGGTTTTTTAATATTTACCATAAAAAGTATTTAATAATTGAAACAATTCTGTTTTAAAAACAAGATAAGATTTTAATGTTGAGTAATTATTCTTAACCAATCCAAATTTAATTGTTTGAGAATTTTTTTTATTAAAATCATTGCTATTTCTCTGCTTCACCAAAAAATTAGTTAATAGAAACTTTATTTCACATAATTATTACAAATCACATTTTTTCAAATTGCACCGTAAGTACGAATCATCAAAAAACCTTTCGCCAAGACATCCATGTCCAGTTGCAAATCCAAAGTATGATTTCATTTCAAAATTAGGATCTTTGAAATACATAACAGCGTTTTCATTAAACAATCCAATGGATACACTGCCTTCGGTTTCATTTAATGAAGCCCAAAATGTTGAAACACTGTGCCATCTTCTAATATTTTATTATTATAAATCACAGCTTGATTTTGATCGCCACTTATAAGGAGCAAACTTCTTGTGTTATTCCAACCACCGAGAAGAATTTCATAGTAGCTTCCAGTCACGCTATAAGTATCCGAAAATATAAAACGTGCATCGTTAGTAGCTTTTACGTTGAACACTATGTAGCTACATTTCAATGGAAAGTAACTAACTATAGAGTGTCACATCTTTTCTGGTCAATATTGCTAAAAATAAATCTTGTTTTGTTTTGTAATTAATATAGAAATTGGTACATACATATTCTATCAGCTGATAAACTGTTTATAAGAATGGTTAAACTTAGTATTAATATTTTTTTCATATTAACTGCGATTACAAACGAAGTATAATAAGCAACTGTGTCAGCCGAGTCCAATGTATAAATACGAAAAAATTTGCTTATATATTTTTCGATATAGATATCAGCTTTGGTTGATAATAAATCAGACGATTTGTTTTCATATACACTAATTTCACAAACAAATATAAAACATGAATTATAATTTTCTGTTTCTCGTTTCTTTAAAGTGACTTACAAAGGTATGTTTGATGGTTAAAATGAATACATGATTGTCAAGGTTGATACGTCCACCATCATTTATATTTAATTGTAGGTACAGCGACAATTTTGACTTATATAGTAAGAGATCAGAATATTTATGAATTGTAGTCTTATATCCTGTTTATATAAATATTTTGAGAGAGGAAACAAATTTGCAAAGATTAAAAACGGCAAATTGAACGTACAAATGCAAAAAAATGCGCTATATTGTATTTGTACAGGTTTGCTCACATATATCTAGTACAAGCAATTTAGATCTAGTTATGCAATTATCTAAAATTGTTTGTTTTAAAGGTAACTTGTTATATTAGTTTAGTAAAGTACGTATTTATTCATAAATGATTTATTAAAACAAAAATTTAAAAAATGCATGTGTGGTTCAAATATTTTTACTTATGCATCTAGTTGAAATGAATATTTTTAGTTTTGCACCTTTTTATTAATGGTATGAAAAATGTATGAAAAATGTACTCGGAAGGAAACTCATTTATGTTGTGGAATGAGAGAAAAAAAAAGAAAATGCTAAAAATAATGGAATAGCACGGACGAAGACCACTTTGAAAAAAATGAAGAGCTAAAAAGATATTATTCCAATAGATTTATTTTTAGTTGTTTGTATTCAAACATTTTTTACTATATTTTAAGTTGTATTTTCAACACCGAAAGACGCAAAATAAATATTATTTATGATGGTTTAAACGAGATTTTATACGATCAGTATAGATGGCCATATATGCTGACTAATTAAGTCTAGAAATTCTAGAGAAAACACCTCCACATATGCTATTACTACTCTGGCAAATTGTTTTGCATCAAAACAAAGTTGACTCTAAAAAAACGAGAAAATTGGACAATAAAAACGAAGAGTTGTCAGTGAAAAGAACCAAAACGTCCCTTTACATGTACAATGCGATGTTATGCCCCTTTCACTTATTTCATTCACTCGCACCAATGGAAGACTATGTTATACTTGAACTATTGTTGATGTGGGATTCTTTAATGTGTGCATAATGTTGTACACTAAAAAAAGGCTCAACAGCCGTTGTAGCGTCTCTTTTCTTTTCCCAAATCTGCCCTGTTTTCAAATATCAACTCCATTTAATAATTCAGAGTAAAAAAATGTAGTATCGGATTTTATTGCTTCTTACGGGCCAACACGATGGCATAGTAAGAAACAATAAATAATAATCGGGAAGTGGTCTAGAAGCGGTTTGAGTTTCAAGAGTTACGCAACGAATATTGAGGTTGTAGCTTCGCGAAAAGGCAGAGATTTAATTCTAAGAATAATATTTGAGCAGCAGCAAGGTGTATCAATGGAGATTTAAGAATATTATGGAAATTAAAGTTGCAAATTTAGAAGTACCAAAAAACATGTATCTGCAGGAACTGCATAAAATATTTACGATGTTCAGGAGCTTTAGCCAAGAGATAGTCTTCAGCTCTTCTCAGGTTACCATATGCTTGCTAAATTGAAATGTACCCCTGTTGTATATTTTGCATTCGCACAGCAGATTCTGCAGAGTCTCCAATCATACCGCGAATTTTTATACAAATCTGTTTCGCTGAGAGATGAAAAATGACTTATTGCCAAAGAAAACGTTAGAACCGCCGTACGTGTTTTATGTCATTACATTATGTCACATTTACATTGAGCATGCGAACAAACGTATAATACGCGCCTCTTTTTTCAAAAAAAGGTTGAGTCATACTCACTTCTTCTCGCCATTTTTAGTATATACCCAATGTGCTTGTTAATCTGAGCGGTAATGAGTGTGCCTGGACACTTTTCCGGTTTCATGTGGAATTTTGGAAGTAGGGTTTGGTTCAATAAATGTTCTAGTGGCTTCCTTTTTGACTAGTTCGTTGGCTTCAAGAATTTGTTCTATGTCTTGCTTTGTTAGTATTCATACAAGGCATACATGTTGTTTGTGCCTTCATACTGTCTATTGTATCCTAGACCAGTTTAGATTTTATTGCAGGTAATGTAATGCTTCTTAGTTGTCAGACATTATGGTCATCGGTATGTTGGATTAAACTCTATCATGTTCCTGGCACACCACTTAATGGCGACCACTTTTGAGTAAAAGACATATTTGCTCAAGCTTATCATTGGAGGAAATTAGAAGTAGATACTGTATACTGTAGGAGATATAAATAAAACCGTAAGAAGTATTAAAGGTTATAGGTGAAATAAGCCGAGGAAAGCATATGTTGCTGAAACTTTGCTATGAGAATTTGTATATTATCGAAATCAACCTTAAAATACTATCTTATTATTTAATCGATGACAAGGGCACTTGCCAGCGGGTCTTCCTTTTTCTTATTCTTCTTTCTAGTTTTAATCTATCCATCGCTGGATATAAATTTTTTCCATATGCTTCCATGTTATTTTTTTATTTCGTACGACTCGAAACTACTTTGCCCTTGCGATCTTCTTTATATTATCGAACCGTCTTCTGTTAAGTCTCTCAATACCATTTATTTCTTGCTCTTTATCGCACGCATTATGGAATTCTTCGTTTACAGTTTTATCTAGCTTAATGGCATGTTCATTATTATTATAAGTGTGCTACTATTAACATTATATCTTACTTTAAGCATATTTTACTTCTTTGTCTTTTTCGAGGTGTTTAATTTATTTACATTTTTCTGAACTAGGATTATAAAATGCCAAGCGTAAGTCATTCGCAAGCTCCACTTGATGATGCCAACACCACATTATGCTCATAAAATAGG
>JARJEC010066541.1:0-11041 GCA_030264575.1 Tachinus sp. AB-2021 | reverse complement strand
GGTACTGAAATTCTTCCTAAAGCCGGCTTGTTCTTTCGGTTGGTAAAAATCCAATTTATTAGTTAGTCGATTGGTGATGATTCTTGAGAAAAGTTTGTAAACCTGAGATAGCAGACTATTATAATAATAGTATAAATAGTATTATAATAGATTTATTTGGATTCAGTTTTACGTTGTGTTGTTCTGATAATGTTACTAAGTTGTCCAATTCATCATTTTTGACATTATTGGCTTCAAAAATATCCTCACTTCTAAATGAATAAAAAATCTGAGTATCATCATAATGAAGTTTGTTTGTATAAATTATAAAAAGCAAAGGGCCAAGAACTCCATTTTGTGGGATACCTATATCAACTTTCTCTGAAAACTCAGCATTCAGTGCTACTCGACTACTCCGATTGTAAAGATTTCTTAAAAATAAATTAATTGCCTCTTGGCTATGTATTTTAGAATAGATACCAATATGTCGTGAATGACCATATCAAATGCATTGGACTAGTCGAGTAGGACTAGGAGAATGCAAAACCATTCGTCAAGTGAAGAAATGATTTCATTGGTTATATCTAGCATAGCAGTGCCACAGCTATAATTAGATCTAGATTGAATTTTAGGTAAGATATTATATAAATTTAAATGTTCCTTTAGTTATATTCAATGGCTTTTTCAATTATTTTTGCAAAACATGAAAGAATAGTAATTGGACAAAGTTGATCAAAACTAATAGGATTATTAGTCGTTGTCAAAGGAATAATTTTGCTCTCCTTCCATATGTATGGAAAAACTGAGTTCAGTTAGCAGTAATTAATAATATGCAGCATAAAAGGCAAAATCAAAGGACAACAAACATTTGTTTCTAAATTAATTGAAAAATAATGCATTTATAAATTATTATCTGCGTGTTTTTAGGAGTTGTAACAGTTGAAGGATGGAATTCCAGGCGTTTTCAAATCAATACAAATTATGATAAATTTGCAGTTAAATCAACTAAGTAATTTAGTACTTCTTGGAAATAGTTTTTATGCATTGGCGTGATTAAGAATGTATAAAATATCATGTTAATGTATAATATATCTCATAAAATATACATCAACTAAAAGTACACTTCAATCTTTATTCAAAATGACGCAACCTATTTTATTTACAACACAGATTCTATGCAAATTCTCTAATTCTCTATTTTTAATTCTGGTTTATTACATATTAGATAGTTTACTTAAAATTCAGAACAATTAACTTCATGCAAATATTTATATGTTATTTTAAATAAGTTCATTTCAAAGTTCATTCCTATGCATATTTTGAACAGTATTTTACATATGAATGTGTTTCAAAATTGTTTTGATCTGTTTACTGCCATTAAACTTATCTCAGAAAATTAACTCAAGACAACCTTATCAGAATTCTTCAAACATTTCTAGTTTCCAAGATAGCCTATAGTAACGTCCAAGTTTGACCACCTTGTAGAATGTACTTAAAAATTAAAATTCTTATTTTATAGAAAAAAAGATAAAATTTTTGTAAAATTTTAATAGAAATTCAAATTTTGTGTCATTTTCACTCTACCAAACAAATTGATTTTTAAATAATTCCATATCGCATTAACACCTTTGGAAGATTTCACTCATTTTAAAATGAAACATTGTTATCTGTAATTGACCGAGACTGACTAGCCTCCTTTCTATAATAGCGTATAAAATTTTCCCACGCGTGTATTTGTTGCATAAAACTGTTGTGAATTTTTTTAAATTTAATTTAGTATCATTAGTTATTTATAACCACATATTTAAAATTCTGCACCCATTCAACTTTTGAAATTGAAATTATTAATTTTAAGAATAAATGTTTTATAATTTTAAACACACTTATTCTCATTTTCATTAAGTAATTCCCTAATTGATACTGTACCCGTTACTATTTATTTTTATATCAAGTGCGCAAAATAAACTATTTTTATAGCATGTGGGAATGTTAATTTTCGTCCAGACCGTCAAATAGAGACAGCAAATATAGTTGAACTCGAATTTTGCGACAAAATACAAACAACATTTTTCTACAGAGGCAAAGAAGAAATTATTTGTCAAAATACCAAGTAGGTATCAAATAAATTTGTCATAGAATAAAACAGACATCGTCACTAAAATAGTGTTTTTCAAACTCAGTTAAGAAAGTACTCTTTTGCACCGCGGACAAAGTTTATAAACCAAGCCGTATGCGAGGTTTATAATTGCCTAAGGACACGAGAACACTTTCTTAACATGGTTTGCATGCTATTATTTCTCCAGCCGGTAGAATTATGTAGTAAAAAAGGAAAAGAGATTTATATTTCAAACTCCTACTTCTCAAATGTCATAATTTGCATGATTTACATTCGTCCCTAGGTAAAACAAGTTTGGGAAAAGTTTATAAAGTGAGCCATAGGCATATCAAAACAAAACTAGTAAATAGTAAGTAAATAATTTTAAATTATTAAATGGAAAGTTGAAATTAGAATATTATAATTATTAAATAATTACTAAGACCTTTCAGTTTCAGTCACCTACCTTGGTGGTACAATTGGTTAGAGAACCAGACATGTAATCTAAAGGATGGGTATGATGACCCCATCCAAGGTAAATTTTTGAAACATTTATTTCAACATGGAGTAAAACCGTTTTAATAATTTAATAATGTTCTAATTTCAAAATCATTTTTCTTTCCTTGTTGTGATTTTTTAGATATCTACGATAAACGTTGTTATAGAAGTACTATATATTTAACAAACGTGAAATAGTATACAATTATTTTATTGTTGAAACATATTGATATAGCAGCAAACTGGTTGGTTAGTAAATAAGTCTTTGCTCTAAAATCGTTCATTCGGGGGACGCTGCAACTCTAGCTGTATGCGTTGCGGCATCGGGGATGTTCCCAAATTGCCTAACTTTAAATTCAAAAAAATGTATTACCAATTTTTGGCTCTTAAATATGTTTTAGTGGTGCTATCCTGATGTCTAAAGTTTGGTCTATTTGTCACCATGCAGTATTGGACTCAAAAAGGGTATTTGTGAAAAGATTAATACGATCAACCAAGGTTTAAGTATTATGAAAAAAAAAATTAAAAACCGTTCAAGATATAGAATTATTTATTGCTCTCTATAGTATATCATATTATTTTGTACATAGTAACAAAATTTTGTTATTTATGTATTAAATAACAAAATCTAACAAAAATGAATTTTAAATAGATACGATATTTAGTATTTGAAGATATATTGGTTTAAATTTATTTAATTTTGTATATAGGTTTATTAACATTTGTATTAAATTGTAACTATTACAATGTATTGGTAATATTTGTGTTTAATGTTATAGAAGTCAAAACAACAACAGAACAGATTATGCGGCAATAATTTTAAACTAAAAATATTGTTGTAATTTTTATAAATTAATGCTTCTTATTTTTTAATTTAAGTTTGTTATAACTATTTTTATTTCTATAGTATAATATTTAAAATAACCATTCACTTTGACTAGTTTGTTATTTGCGGTGGAGTTATACGTTAATCAATTATTCAGTTCGTTTATGTTTTAATGCAATGCGGAAAGCAATAAGGTGTACTGATGGTCTTTTATGAATACTGAAACAATTGTATGCATTTGATTGTTGCCGGTTATAGCAACTTTGAATTTGAATAATTGTTTATAAACTTTTTACTCAATTTGTTAATTTTATTGCCAACTTGGCAACTACTATTGGTTGCCTACAAGATATATTAAATTTTCCAGATGGATTCTAATTTCTTGCAAGAAATGGCGAATTACCACTCAGTTTGACTAGTTTAATATAATAAAGTTTCAAAACATTTGATAAAAATAATATATTTGTAAAATATAATAATGTTATCTTACCAACAATCATCCAAGCGTGCATATCCAAACAGTAGATTTCAAACAAAAAAATTAACATCCATGCTGTTCTATTCGTACTATCAATGGGTGTAACTAAATTAACAGGTAATTGCTGTACATAGATTTTTCTGCCACTTTCATCAAATTCGTAATTTTCTTCCGATTTAAAAATAAAAACGTAAACTACAGACAACAGCATACTGATACAGATCATATTAACAAAACATAAAAATGCCATCATCCATTTCTGTGCTTGTTTTTTATATATTTCTACTGCTCCCTTTGAATCGATTAAATTAAACTCCTCATAATTATACTTTTTATCCTGTAATGCATCAATTATATCAAATATAGTACGTCTGTGAGCAAACCATCTGGTCATTTTAAAAAAACACATAAAATGATTGCCTTGATCTCGCAAACTTCTCAAAAATCTTTCCAGTGTTGGGTTAATAAGCATAACAGCAGATTCTGCAGGTTGATAAATCATTAAAAGTATTACAACAAAAATAGTATACAGTATTCTGAAGAATTTTTCAGATCTTGATGCTTTTACCGGTAACCATAATGAAGATACTTTAAATATAAAATAATTTCTATCAAAGAAATTGTCAAAAGGAGAGCCATTTTCTGGAGGTTCTATACTTTCAATCATGATTATTTACAACTATATTATAAGCACGCCTATATATAAATGACAAACACAATTTATTATTTATCATACGTTAAAAAACAAATATAATAATATAATGTTAGTTAACATAGTATCAATAATTTATTAAGAAATCTCGATACATTGTGGAAATTGACCAAAACATAATACATTTTTAATAAGTTTTGATTATTAAATATGATTAATAAATATTTTATAACATGTACAATATGTTTTACGACGCAGTCAAATAAATGATTTGTTTATACAAATTATTGTGTGCTTTATTTTTAATATTTATTTATAATAAAAACTGATATAAAAATAAATACCTATATTGTAAATAATAATAATTATTACAATTTTAAATTTGGTGAGCAGTGGATATGTAATCCATACAATGTGGTTTCGATCCCCACCCAAGGTGAATTTTTGAAACATTTAGTTTATAATAGAGTAATGGCGTAGTAATTATTTAATAATTATAATATTCTAAATATAAATAAACAATATACTAAGTGAATTATTCCATTCTTACCAGGATTATTTGTAGATGTTTCAGTTTCTATAATAATTTAAGAAAAAGGAACTGTATTTAAAAAAAGTTCAAATGTACCGACAAGAAATTCTAACAACAAAAATTATTTAATAGTGCGTACACACTTGCAATATTTTCCAGTAATAGAACACCGTCGCGTAACATCACTCCGCAATCAAGTCTTTTGATGTGTTAATATTGCTCCGACGCGAACAGACAAAAGAGATATAAGATACTCGGGGACATAACAGGTCAAATATCAGGTATATAGATGAGGACAAAACAAAATTGCATCAGAGCTGGTATACTTAAAAGTAAATACCGTGGGTAACACTTTTGTTTTATATATTATTATTTTTATAAGCAACGCGTCATTACGCGTTGTACCATAAACATGATTGAATCGGAACAGCATTATAGCAAACCAATTACCATCATGCCTGATTGATAAGATGATCTACGGATAATTTGATTATGAGTAATAAAATTGAAATTAATTCTGACTTGCACAGTCAGTCTAAAAGCACTAAAAAATAATAAAGCTAGATCTGACAAAAAATACATAGAATAGTACATTAAAACACAATGATCAGAAAGCACCATATTCTGCCAAGAGTTGCATATTCGACGTAGCGCGAGTAACTGAAACGAGTAACTGAAGCGACAAGTGGCAGAATTGCCTTCTAAAAAGAATTTTAAAGCAGAAAAACAATAAAAATTATAATAAACAAAAATAACAAATTTTAGTGCAATAAATATTGTTTGAATTGTTTACCGTCCACTTGAATGCAGTTGCTAAACTAAAGATTTTGAAAATCAGAGTTTGTTCAAAGTTACTGCTGATGGGTAGTGATTTATACTCGGTATTGCTACCATGTGCATACCACTTCATGTGTGGTAACAAAAAAATTCACATTGACGAACAACTACCAAATAGAAATATAAACGCTGCACTTCAGATTGAAAATAAGATTTTGCTGCAGTTTATAATTTAGTAGTTTTGCATTGCCAAGCTTGCATCGCGTATGGCTATAAACTTTTACTATTAGTTTTTGTTAAACTTAAAATTATTAGGTTGATGCAAAAACAACGTTTTTTTGAATTTACTTTGATTATTCAAACACAATCGACTTGGTTATAATCAGAAAGTTTGTGTGAATTTGTGAAATGGTCCACCTGGATTTCTTTGGCCAACATTTGGTTTGTTAAACTCTTATACTTTTCCGCACTTGTTAGAAGTGCTTGAACGTCTAAATCCGATAGCTCTCCTCTTTTTTCATCATCTTTGAGGCTAGTATTGCCCAATTTGAATTTTTGAAACCATCTTTTAACTTTTTTACTAATTATTCTATTACCAAATGTTTGTTGAGATTTCAAAATAATTGTGCCCCTTCAACAAAATTTTATAAAAACTAATTTGTAAATCTTTAAAATTTATATATTTTGGTTTTTGTTTTACTAAAACATTCCAAAACACCAAAAAGGTACGAATTTATTTCTTTTCTCCCTATAGGAGAAAATAAGAAACAAAAAGATGGTGTTTTTGAGATGGTCAAATAGGGAAAACAAAACCCACATGATTAATGTCAGCCAGTGTCAAAACTGGCAAAATACGAAAATATAAATAAAAAATTTATAAAATCGGACCAAGCAAAGTGTAGAGAACAGACCAATCGGATTCATCTTTACTTTTATACTATCCTCCACCAACACATGCCAACATTTTTCTTATCTTATTGAATTTAAAATTATTCTTTTTATTTTAAAGAATTAATGGCGAAAATATACTGTAGGGGGAAAAGTTTTAGTACGCATTGCGACCTCTAGTTTGTTTAGAGTTAAATCTTGAATTTTCATTTTTTGCCTATTCATATAAATTACAAAATTTCGATATGTAGTTAACCTCTGGCGTCGGTGATTATTTTTAAAAAATCCTTTGCAACCGTTGCTATTGACGGGTGTTTAATTTAGTCAGATGTCATGATGACTACTATTACACAATGGAATCATGTGAATGGGGAATTTTGATATGATTTAAGTATTGTTGGCAGTTTTTTGTTACCCCGCTAGAGAGCTTTCGCGCCACACCACAACACTCAAATTGCCCGTGAGGAACGTTCACGCTTAAGAAACGCGTTTGGTTGCCAACACGTCTTGCGCAAACATATGCAACTATGCAGGCGAGAATGTTATACAACATTTTTTCCTAAGGCTAAGAAAATAAAATAATAAAGTTAGAAATGTAGTTTGTGAGCACCTCAATTAAAGTGAGAAACTAACTTTTCTCACCTAGGGGACAATGTATGCGATTTTTATGACATTTGAGAAGCTGCAGTTGAAGTGGGTGTCAAAATCAAAGCAGTCTAATTTGTCTGTCAGAAATATAAACCTATTTTCCTTTTTACAACAAAATTCTGCCGGTTGGGACAAAAATAGTATTCAAACCTTGCTAAGAAAGTGCTCTTGCAGACCTTGAACAATTATAAATTTTGCCTACGCCTACGCCTACGCCTACGTCTGCAAGAGAGCACTTACTTACCTGGATTTGAAATATACTATTTCTTACATTTACTCAATTTTATATAAAAAAATTTATTAACCGCATAATACAATACAATGCAATACAATACAATAATAAAAATCCAAAATAAACTATTATTTATTTAAACAAATACAAAAGGTATTTGGTTGACCGTGTAAGCTGGGTTGCTTACTAACCAAAATACGCCACGCCAAGCTCGTAGGAAAATCAGCGCATTTACAGCACATTGTTTTTTGTTACTTTTTCTTCTCAAAAGGAAAGTATAGATCCCATGAGTGTATAGTAATTTTGTCGCACTAATAATCGCGTATTCTATGTTCGTTTGCATGTTTAATGTACTTGTGACAGAATCAAATAACATTAGCTAAGGACGTCGGTTCTGACATTTTTGGGCAATGAATCTTAGTCACTTCTCTCCAAAATTACTATATGCACAATGCATAACTCGGCGTAAAATTTGCAAAATATCTTGGAAACCAATTCTAGTTGTGTTCCCCGGAAGATAGTTAAAATTAGTCATATTTAACGCAAAATGGGACAATAGTCCTATTATTTAGAATTAATTCAAATTAAAAAATCAAATAGATTCAATTGAGGCTACAAATTTGGTATTTATTTTAAAATATATGTTAATTTTTTAAATATTTATTGAATATGTCGATAACATAATAGTGGTACTTGTTGGGTTTTACCCAACTGATCATCGCCCTCGAGATCCTTCAACCGTGTTCATCTAAGTTGTGTGTCTGTGTGTGTGTGTGTGTGTTGTTACTCTAGAAATTTGTTTCCGATATTTAGATCGCAATTAGTTCAATGGCGAAAAGTATCTGTAGGCGGGGATATGCGCTGGCACCCATTTAATTTCTGACCGTGCCTAACGTTGCTTACCTTTTGTAAACTTTCTATATTTGCCGTACTGGACTTAGTTTTGAAATGTGTTATTTATACCGGATGTGGTATTTTATCATTTTTGTGACGTTACATGTCATTTTAACACTTTATTTTAAAATAGTTAGTTTTGAAATGTGTCATATTATAATACGTAATTTGCCACGTTGTGAGTCACGTGTTAAAAGACCGTATTTAAAATAATTGGAAGTTTTGAACTGTGTTATATCAAAATTGACATGCTTTTATATCACGTCATTATTATACCGTCATAGAAATTATCATACAATTCGCACGTGTTATCCTCACTTTTGACCAAATGATTTCATTAAAATAAATAAAATGGCTCATTTAATTAAAACAATATAATTAATTTTAATACAACAAAAATAAAAATTGAATGTTCAACAATATAAACCTATATTCACACCCTCTAAGATATTTAATAATCAAAAAATTGCACATTAAATAATTCGTTTGCGATTAAATTTGTAGAAATATCTTAGGTGGATTTAAAGTCCAATTCTATTCTAAATTGTGCAGTTATTTGATTAAAATACATTGGACGATGTTATAGGTGGCGTATGTAGAACGCAGTGTTATATTTTGCGATGCTTTAAAACATAATGGTCTGACTACGTTTAATGTCCGTTTCATGAATTATAAATAGCTGTGAGGGTGGGTGGGCCACTTAAACTACTAGTCCAGATTACTTATTTACGTAACTTGCCAACACGCCCAAAAAGTTTCTTTTGCTATACAATTTTCATCTCAGATGGTGTTAACGTAAAATTTTGTGATTACTCAATAGGTGAGTGGTGGATAAGTCACTATAATTGGTAAATGTTTACCAAACAATAGCGGGAGGCTCAGCTACAAATGTGTTGACAAACTAACACATTGGTTTTGGCCACTTAACTTAGCAAATAAAAACAAAATTATGATGACTTTCTCCAACTTTGTACGCCAAAAATTTGTTTCACAATATATAGCGTTCATTCTATAATACTAGTATATACATCTCGATGGCCAAAGATGGATATCAATACTTGCTTAGGGAAAATCTGCATGCAAAATGTCTCAATGAAACTTTGCATTCGGATTATTGTTATCAAGTATTTCATGTCCAATACGTTGCTGATAAAGACCTGGGTGGTATTATGTTTTAAAATAATTCGAAATTTTTCTTCAAAACTCGCCATAAAAGGCCTCGATTTGAACAGAATAACAAATAAAAAAGGTAGTTGCTAAATTCTATAGTAATTTAACCCTAGAAGTTGAATTAAATTAGTTTTAGATTGATATTTTAGTACCTAACGTATAAAAACGCATTATAATTGTCAACAAGAAGAATTTTGTCAATTTACATGAAAACCATAAAATTTATAAGAAAAATTCATATATACGAATTTGTAGATCTCTAAAATCTGCAAATTTTGGATTTTGTTCCATTAAAAAATTCCAAAACACAAAAAAGATACAAATTTATTACTTTTCCCCCTTTGGGAGAAAATAAAAAACCAATAGATGTCGCTTTTGAGACGGTCAAATGCGGAAAACAAAACCTACGCAATTTTGTTATGTTTAGTATTTTTAAAATGTAGCAAAAATTCACCTTATGAACGATTTTAATTTTTTATGATTGCAGGACGATAATGAAGGACCCGTCATGAAAAGTATCAGACTGACAGCATCTTATATTGAGGAATTTCGTTATATACAGCAGTAATTGTCGAAGGTTTGTATTTATGCTTAATTTAGATTTTCTTTATTTTAATTGTAATATTCAGTTTTTCTTTTTATCTCTCATTTGCATACCTATTAAGGATATTACTTTTTAAGTATTTACTTCTATCTTTTTCAGCTTCATCACCCTGAAAAATCACAGACATTTTGTTTCTTTCGTTATAGTTTTATTACTAATAATTTCATTAAAAATTACAAAAAAATTGCAATTAATAAACGATCCAAATACTTTTCATGAATAAATTATCATACATATAACTGCAGGAATTATATAAATATAATAACATTGTATGCTTGAAAATGTACTGAATCAGTTGATTATTATAGTATTTCCCAATACTAATACCGTTTTTAGTATTGAATTGTCTCTAATGTGATGTTTTTGTTTTGTTTGCAAATACTTAAAGCACTATGAAGCACACTTAGCAAATGTAGCCTTAATTAATGTAGAATCCTCTAGAACAATAGTACAAGTTTTGTATGATATGAACGAAGGATCGAGTCACAGGTGACCGGAAGATCAGCAACGGCGGTCCAGATACAAAGTGTAAAGTGAAAAGGAGGAATAAATTACAAGTCCTCAAAAAATATAATTCATTTTAAATTAAAATTGGGGCCGGCCCAAGCCTACCGCCCAGTGATTTTTAAAACCGTGCAATTTATTTCGGAAAAGTATTTATTATTATTTCAATTCTTTTATATAATATATATATATATACTACGCTCACCAATATATATATATATATATATATATATATATATATATATATATATATATATATATATA
>JARJEC010066477.1:0-25419 GCA_030264575.1 Tachinus sp. AB-2021 | reverse complement strand
TATATATATATATATATATATATATATCTATATATATTCGAATACTTTGTAGTCATAAGTGTATGAAATTGTTTTCCTTTTCACTATTACATTATTTAATTAACGTGCATTTTTCTGCTTTCTATATTTTTCAAGTCTACTGCGGATTTTGCTTTTAAAATAGTTTTGTCTGGCGATGCAGGCTACAGATTGAGTACAAGGAGAGATTGTTTTGAATATCGATTCATTATCTTAATGTCATAGGCGCATTTATAATTGTAATTGCAGATTTATCATGCATCGGATGCAAATATACACTTACCTTAATAGGTTTATATATTTGTAATAATACTTGTAACATATAATTATACTTATTCCATTATGAATCGGATTAGAACATCTATTCAAATTAAATAAAAATAAAAGTATAAGATTGACTGATTTACATTACTTACATATTTTTTTTTAGATTAGTTTGGATCCTTTTGTGTGGAAAATACACCTTTAACTTAAATTTTAAATTTATAATAACAAAACGCACAAAATACATCTTAAATAAATTCTGTTTTAAAATGGATGCATTGAAACTATTAAAATATTGAATAAAAATTATTCAAAATAATTCGAATACATATATGTATTTCGTATATATATTTCAGTTTTTCCTGTTGCTGAAAATTTGTCAAAATGCAGTTGCAACAGGGTATGCGCATTTATAAAAAATAATTATACTTGAACCATTTTTATACTATGGTATACTTTATATAATTAATATAAAGGGACAGAGGGAAAGAGGTATAAATTTGTACAAAATCTAATATATTGAGTAATCTGAGAAGTAACTTTTTTTTAAATTTTAAACTAAATAATGGAAGGTTTTACTGGTAGCTATATAAATCATTTTTCTACAAATAAAAATAGATACTTTTAATCAGTGTTAGTGATAATCACTTACATCAAAATTGTTTTAAAATCACTTAATATTATACTTTTTTGCTTCATTTTTCACCCTTCATAAATAAATTGTATATATATATATATATATATATATATATATATATATATATATATATATATTAAATAAACAACAAAATTGAAATAATATTAACTCTTGGCATGTTGCCCATACCTTGATGTACCAAAATGATCAATTTTAATATACATACTCAGATTGTCAATGAATCAATAAATCTTGACTTATTAACGACGAATTAAATGTGTGCATTGTTTAATTTCCGTGCCCCAAGGCTAAAAAAATAAAAGAAATATTTCAATTTAGAAAAATATTTTTTTCTGTCATAGACACTAAAAATCCGAAAGCGCGGTTTTTTACTATGGTTTTTCGGTTTTGGTTATTGCTCAGAAAACCGTGGCAGAAACTATTACAATATTTTAATTTATGGCAAAGCAACCAATTTTAATAGTATTTTAATATTGCAAAAACCATTAGTAAGGCTTATGTTTTTAAAATATGAGTCTCTCAGACCTTATTTTAGGCAACATTCTATACATTCTATACAATACCAACAATCTATATTTGGAAATTAATAAAAATATGATTGACTTATTTGATTTACATGTTCCAATAGTACGCAGAAAATTTAAAGATAATATAAAACCTTGTAAGACCGAAACAATAAGAATTATTAGCGAAATGAAAAATTTGTCAAAAAAAAAATTAAGGTTGTTTATTGTCACATGGCTTATTACAATTTAAATTTAGATTTGTGACATTCCGGTACTAAAGCAGAGTCTACCAAGAAAAAATTTACTATGTATCCACATAGTAGCTTACAGAACTCAATTTGTTGTTGATAATATTTGTAATTGCTTGCTTATTTGTGGATTAAATATCTAAAATTATGGACAAACATTTATTTTACAGGTTTTTTTTTTCAAAAAATCGCGCTTGTCCTGTATTATAATATTACTTGTTTTAAAATTTTTATGCAAAACTAATTGATTAGTAATTTTTCTTTTTTTGATACTACGGAGGACAACGAACAATAAAAATATAAAATAAATTAATAAAAATTCTTTTTTTTTTAAATAGTAGTAGTAGTACTTTAAAGGTACTTTTTCTTCATTTTTGTTATGAAGCCATATAAAACGCCCTTAATGACTTCAATTACTACAACGACATTAGAAACAACGTCACCCAAGTAGTGACAAATGAAAAAAGCATATCTAAATGCTATATTAAAGCATTGCGACAAGAAGGAAATGTGGGCAAAATTATCTAGATTGCATATTACAAACAGAACAAAAACCGAGTTACCCCCTGAATTACAGAATCTTAACATGATCAATGAAAATTTATTAAACTCAATCCCAACCACAGACAATGACATCTCCCATATAGTAAATTTTTATAATACCCACCGATTAAATGAAGCAATAAAATTCAAGTTTACTATTATATCAGATCAAAATATTTTCAAATATTTAACAGAAATTCGGACATCAGCTATGGGTACGGACAGATGTGCTGCCCACATTTGGTAAAATATCTCAAATACTGAACTATGCTCTCTCTCAAACGGGGTATTTTCATCAATCAGGAAAAATTACTCATAAGGCCATTGGCAAAGATAAAAAATCTCGCATCTTATAATGAAATATTATTATATAAAATTGCAACGCTTTTTAAATAAAAACGCTGTGCTATCCCCAATGCAATCTGGTTTTCGAAAATGGTATAGTTGTACTATTGGGCTTTTAAATATTATAGACAATGTTTTACTACAATTGACTACATTATATATGCACTATTGTATTATATTATATATATATATATATATATATATGAAATAAAGTACTTATTATTATTATTATTATTATTATTATTATTATTAATTGTTCATATTAGAAATAATTTATCTATATATACCGAAAACGAAGAGAGAGCAAAACATATAATATGAATTGATGCTCACAAATCTTCAATATACACCAAATTACCACGCCTAAATGGAATTTGTTTATACAATAAATTGTACTATTGAATAAAAAAGATAATAAAATAATCAACAAATGTTTAAACAATTAAAATAAAATTAGAAATAAAAACGGGCGGCGTCGCGATGTAATACATTACTTTCTTAACATCAGTATATTTTTCTTTTATTTTTTAATCGTATATTAAGGTTATAGAATCGTTATAAAATACGCTATTTATTAACTTATATAAATTCCCTTAAGCTTGTTACTCTAGAAATTTGTCTCCAATATCTAGAACGCCATTCATTGTTTTCCAATTGTGAATGGTATCAATAGGCGGGGCTATACGGTACCAATCCAAGTGCTGACTTTGCCTAACTTGCTTAACTTTTGCAAACATTCGACATAGGCCGTACTGGATATGTCACCACGTCGGTACAAAGAAACAATATTAAACAAATAATAATTATACGATCCATTCTTCGTCTCTTTCGCTTCTTGGAAAAATCATTAGTTCAGACAGAATTTCCTTGTTCACTTTGCGTATACTTCTATGATCAAACCTAATTTCATTCGTGCTGTATTAGTCTTTTGTGGCACAAATTGTACTTCTATTATAATAAATTTATATGCAATTTTTTTGTACATACATAAATTAACTTATTTTTGTTTGATGCGACTTTAATTTCAAATGATTTGAATTTTATGCATTAGTGTTTATATCAAAAATGTTAATTACATTTTTCTTTGTTCCATTATTTTTATTTGTTAATGAAGTGTTTCCTTCATTTTAATACTTATTATATTTTATTCCTAGTACTTTCTAATGATTCTTTTATTTAATTTTTATATATGTCTGTTGCAAGGCACGTGATTCACTTCCTATTGATTTAAGGACATTTTTCTGTCATGGTTATTTATAAAACAAATCAAACATTTAATTAAAGTAATTGCAGTCTTGTTTAAGGCCACTTTAAGTATAATTAACAACCAACGTATGTTATTGATAGTGAAACAATAAATTAATTTTAGTTTATTATCTGTTGCGCATAATTGTTTTCATATTTTATATAAATTATTGATTAATAAAAATATTTGTTTGCAATTGTGAAAACTTTAATGCGAAGAGGGTAATGAGACACGTTTTAGAACACTTAATATATAATAAAGTGAATTATACTGAATACATGTACTATTTGAAAGAAAGTGTTTTCCTACAATTTTGTGCATCATCAACGCCCTGAATCCGCATATCCAAATTGCAACTTAATTATATATGATCTATGATAAGTTATGTGAAAGTATATTTTTTGTTTATATAATAATATAATACATTGACCACCAAAAATGAGCGAACAACCAGTAAATGTAGAAAGATTTAAAGGATATTTTCAAGAACCATAAATTTTATTTTTATTAATAATTGATAAAAATTTCAGATCTTTTAACAATTATTAATATATCTGTAAAAACTAATAATGCGTCTAATCTTCCCTGTTTATTGTTCATTTAGTGAGGCAATCAGGTATTCTTAAAATGAGTTAATTAATGTGAGCTTGTGTTATTCTATCCGCAAATGTTCGAAATCTATCGGGCCAGACATCTTTAACGCAGTAAACAAAGTTATGTTTAATATAAATACAAACTTTTAATTCTACGATAGAAATAATAACATAACTTTCCTTGTTGATGAAAAACAACCCCGAAAAGCATGTGACCGAAAAACATAATCTTCACGACCATATATGCTTTTGGGATGTTCGGGTATGTTACAACATAAATAAATTGTTGCGACACTGTATTCCACACGATTAGCAATATTACAAATAGATAATCTTGCTTCTTGTAGACTAACTATTATTCTACTTTGTTCAAAATCATTAATTTCCTGGAAATTCTCGTCATCGAATCGGTGATATTCGTTTACAATAGGCAAAGACAAATTAAGTTTAAAAGATATGTTTTAAATGACAAACAAATAAATAATATTAAAATTTAAAAACTATTTATTTTTTTATTTATTTATTTAAAATTGGTCTATTTTTGTCATTTCTGGGTTAATCATCGTCGCCAGAGGTTAACTCTATCTGTAAATTTTGCCGTTAATTCTAGAATTATAACCTAAATTATTGAGTTCTTTAACGTGCACGCAACATCTTGACCGTACACGGGACCTAAAATGTTTTTCCTATCCGAAGAAAAGTGTGCTCAATACGACTTTTCCTTAACTTGAAAAATGGGCCTTTAAATCTGATGATAAACTATTGTGTGGCATTATTCGTTTTGCTAACTGAAACAAACCAGTTAGAGTTTCCAGAACAAGCATACCACACATTTGTACGTTTGTGTATCAACAGTAATTTCCTTAACAATGATTTCAATAAAAATACTACATTATATATTTACTATAAATATGTATTAAACCACTGACAGATCCGTAAAATAACTGGGTTTGGAAACGGAGTTTTATTTGCTGATTGCACAAAGTTTATAACGCACATGAAATATGCATTTGAATGTGGTCACGCATACATACCGACATTAATATATTCATAATATCTATGATAAGTGCAATGGATCACCTTGATACATGCATCTATTTATACCGTTATGTTCATTAATAACGAATATTCTCCTCGTTGGTTGCGGTCATTTATTTTGCATATACTTTATGAAATTCCAATTTTTATAATTTAACATATTGTATTGACGACTTCTAGATCATAAGGATTTTACTGATTTGACACAGCGTCTTTTACCGTAATTTATTTCAAATTGGAATTTTAATTTTATGTGTTTATAAATGCTTTTATATCAAAATGCCAAACAGTGCATCTTTAAAAACGTACGTTTGTTAGTTTTATATTAATGGTTTATGGTGAAATTTTTAAATTCTTGGAAATTAAAAATATGCTTAGATTTTCAATAGTAATTTCAAGAGTTAATTATTTAACAAAATGTTGTGATAATATTGTATTATTATTTTATCGTTATAAAGATAAGATTAGCTTAGTCACTTTGCAGCCGGGGACAATACAGCGCAAAATTTGAAATATTTAATAATCTATGATTACTAATTAAAAATAGTAAATGTTTCTAATTTCTATTTTTTCTGTTTTAATCTCTTATTGTATCAAGTAACTTTTTAGTAACAAATTTAAGTTACATTACTGCGGCTGGATTAACAGAGCCCTCAAAATTATCTTTAGCTTATATTGTATTTTACAGTAGAAGTGTGTTTAGTACTGGGGAAGCAGTAAAAACCCTACGGATGTGTATTATACAACATTTTTTGTAATATCTCTATGATTCCTTCACAATTTTCTTTCTAAAATATTTTTTCTAAGTCACAAAAAAACCAAATGTTAACAGTCTGCAGGACCGTATATTTAATAACTAGTAACAAAAAATGTAAGCGTGCTTAGATCATACCGCTGAAGTAATATTTATTACAATTTTTAATAAAAAAATATTAAGCTAGAGAATCAAACCCGGAGCCCCTAGCATAGTAGACGGTCTCTCAACAGCTACGCCCTACCACCGAGATCGGCTTATAAATTATTAAATGTTATCAAAGTAAATTAATTAAACCGATTTATTTACATTGATATGAAGTTATGTATCTAACATTGACAAATATTATTAATTAGATTGTGGAACTAGATTTGTTTATATTGATGTTGCTCCATCACAATTTCACTCATCGAGTTTACATATTTTTTCTCTTTCGTTCATATGAACTTGAAAAAGAGAGAAGATGTAAAACTGATGAGTGGAGTTAAGATAGATTTGTGTGATTTGTGTTTTAGTTCAAAAAATAATTTGCAAATGTGGATACATTTCTATAGCCAATTTTATGTTTCCGTTGTTACCGTAACAGCTATTACATATTTTTTAAATTAGTGCATTTTATTGAAGTAGATTATTTATTTTTTAAGTTCCCCGTAATATAACAACATCGTGTAACATCCACTTGCAACAAAGTGCTGCAATACAGAATTTTCGGAGCGTCCCTTCGCTTGTCGGTTTGAAGTATTATTGGGCTGTGATGTTGTAGCTCCCACTAAACCGCAACGGGATTTAGCATTAAATATATTATATATTTATTAATAGACATGGATGTAACAGCATTGTGTTGCGAGGATATGTTACGCGACGTTGTTGCAATACTCGTTATTGCGGGTGGATGTTACGCGACGTTGTTATGTTACTGGGAAATGGAAAAGTGTGTACGCATTATTAAAGGTTTTTCAAATTTGTTAAACCTTTCAAATGAGGAATTATTAGAAATTATTTAATAAGCCGCAACTTCTTATTTTAATACTATTTGTCGTGAGACAAAATTCCAAAAATAAAATCTGTATAAAAAAGTATTCTTATATTTATTAGTTACAGACTGCAATCAGTATAATACGTCTAAAGATATTTTAACTTTACAACATTTAATTAATTCATAAATATAGTTAAAATATCTATGGATGGATGTATAACGTTGTATGATAATTGCGCCGCATTTAGGAAGGTTGATAGTCGCATTAAACAAAAAATAATCGTAATTTACCGTGCAGCACTTAATTACATGCTTTATGCTTTAGATATCTAAAAGTATATAAACCTACTGTGACTTTCCTAGTATCCTACGTAAATGAAAAAAATGTCCCGTAGTTTACAATATAAAATGTGTAATAATTTGATTATAAAAAAATGCAAAAAATTCATTTGAAATAAATTATTTTTAGCTTGAGAGATTTTTTAATACGCTAGCAATATCTTATCGGTACTTTCATTTTCCTAAACTAGAAAATACTTAAGACGAGAAGCAATTAGGTTAGTTAAAGTTTTTAACAGTTTATTATTATTTTTTTGGAGATGTCATCGATATTTTTTTAAACCCATTTTCTAAATATATTTTACTCAAATATATAAAACCTAAATTAATGTTTGCATCACTAAGTCGACAGAACTCAACATTAAGCAATGTACCAAACTGACCACCGAAAAACCTATATTTTTTTGTTTTGATTATATATCTTCAATATTATTTTAAATTGTAATTCCATTTTTTTCCTATGCAATTTCAAAGATAACATTAAATTTTTAAAATTCCATACATTGTTTGAAGTTTTGTTCTGTAGACTCGACCGCATTGCAATTTTGGCAAAAGTTTTTTGCCAAATTTGCAAAAAATATATTCTTTTTTATAATATAAATTTATAATTTATTGTTAAGCAGTGTTAAAATAAATAATATTTTTAGATTTATTAAATAAATTTGTCACACTGTAATCATTAATTAATTATAAATTATTTAACTAAATATTGTAATGTATATTTATAAACAATGTTATCAGTTCAAATAAGTATAATGCATTTATGTACACATTTTTGCTATAACACTATCATCAAGCTAAACAATGCGTAGTTGAAGTTTATGACAATGGTATTTCCAAATAATTGAAACAATGTGTATTTACCAAAATGTGTCTTACGCTAATTAAAATGATGGAATTAAAATGATTTAATAATGATACTAGTAAGTTATTTTATATTTTTAGTATATAAAAATACAATATATTTTTGTAACTATTGAAATATAATAATTATTTGAAAGTATACACATTTACCAACAAAATAAATCAAAATAAAATGTATAAGTATGTATTGATAAAATAGTTTAAGCTGGAAAGTTTGATGGGATTTTGGCATATATACTTAATGTAATAGAATTTTTATTTGCCTGAAAATAAATTATAAGTTTAAGTATTGATGGAATAAGTAATACCATTAACAAGTAAACATTTTAAATTTTCAATGATAAATTAAAATTGTGAAACAATGTTATTTGCTGAAAAACGTAGATTTAATTTACTTATTAGAAAAATGTACTTGTAATTTTTGACAAAATTAATTGATATTTTACTTACATTATGAAAAATAACCCCAAACATACAACTTTTGCTCTATCTTTCTATCTTACTAGTGAGATCCAAAATAATATGATAAATGATCGGATATAATTATTTTTTAAATCGAAATCGAAATATTTATGAAATAGTAAATAATATTTCAATGCATGACGATTTACATACAGTAATCTGTCAGCAGGTTATGCTTATTCAGACTGAGTACATTGTTGAAATTTTATTTTCTTATTAGGAATGTTTAGAATGTTTTCTATTTTTAAACTTGCCTCATACAATGCAATCAAGAGAGAATTTTTACTTTCATTTTTATTAATAATTAGGAACATCAATTGAATAGTAATAGTTTCTTTCGTACAACACATTGAAATAAATTATATATTTCTACTCGATCGGTCTTACTCAATTTGATTACACCAAATTTAAGATTATTACGTAATAATTATATTAAGTATAATAATTAATTTAAAAAAACATATTTTTTATTAAATTAATTATATCTAATTGATAAATTTAATATAGAACAATTTTTTGTTCTACCATTATAATAATAGCTTTGTTTCTACAAACATCAAAACAGGTTCCGAGGAGTTTTCTGTTCAACACAACTATAACTAATTTCAAATTAAAAGTCAGTTGTTCCAACCAACAAACTTCAATATAGAAAAATGAGTTATGTGGTATGAATATGACGTTTTATTCGGAAAATTATTTTTAATTATATTATTTTTAGCTACATAAAACGTTGGAGGTACTATTGACTGTAATAGATAATAAATCGACGGCTGTCAGGTTGAACGCTGCCTGGTAGCTTAATATCTATAATGGATCAAAATTTATTTATTTTGCATCCATCTAGTTTAGGTTCAATACTAAGTATCTACGCCAGAGGTTAGTTAGTCTTACTGCATCAGTCAATTACTGAGTATACTGTCTGGAGCATTAATATCGTTTCGTTTACTAGCATTGCGTCGGCTGCTGTTGTCATTGTCAGCACTCCTAAAAATAACTGATGATTAGAGAGTAAATTTTGGTCTTCAAACATAATTTTAGTAATAAATAGCGAAATACGTATGCGACTAACTAAAATCATTCATATTATAAAAAGAATGTAATTGGGTATTTTAGATCTTTTTAAAAATGAATTTGCTTATTATAAGTTATTGCTTTTATTATTAAACACTAAAATTAATGAAAACCGTTTTATTTTTATTATTCTATGACAGAATATCAGTACATCATTTTTTAGTAAATTTATTATTATTTTGGTTTCTCTTTATTACCATGTACTAATAGATACACACAAAGGGCATCGCACATCTGGCAGATCGTCGGCGGAGCACTGCGCTATGCGGTTACCAGAATTTTTATTATACATTGTTCTATGGCGAGACGGCAGCCGTCGGCATCGCCGCCGATCTGCCAGTTGTGCGATGCCCTTTAACAGCAAAAATCATCGTTTGTTCCGTTGGTACAAATAAGGGCAAATCATTATTGAAATAAAGAAATTGAAATGCATTCTAAACTGTATTTTAAGAAACAGCAAATTGGCTTGCAAAATATTAGTGGCAAAACGTCATAATATTTATTACTACTCTAAAAATAGGAAATAATTTAATTAACTATAATTTTATAAATACTAATTTACTAGTTTTTTTTAATTAAATTGACGATACGTGCTGTTTTTAAAAAATAATAATCAATTTTAATTCGGTTATATTGTAGGAACTGATTTGAAACAGTTTTAGTCATTTTGATTATTGCACATTAAATTGTATAAATCCATGAAATGCATGAATTTCTTGAGGATTATTCGCTCAATATCTTAAATATTAACCACAAATCGCCAGTATTTCAAATTGTTCAGACATTTACACAACAATTAATTATAGAATAGACGTGTGTTCGGTTTCTGCTTGGTGAGTTTTTGTTATTTACTAGTCGGAATGCATGATGTGTTCTTCTTTTATCATGCACCATAGGGATTTACATAGTAAAGAATCATTGGCTTTTAATCGTTTATCTAGAGCAAATTTTCATATAATTTTTGGTGTACTGTAAGGTTACATAGTCTTTAACTATTTTTAATAGTTTTTGTCCAATTTTTTTATTTCAGTTTTTATAAAGCTATTTAATAATAACTACACTCAACTCTCTACCCTCACTCAACCTTTCACCCCCACTCAGAGGTTGTAGGGGACAACTTTGAAATCTTAAATCGGAATCGCCATTTATAATTGCAGATTTGGATTTTACGGAAAAAAATACGTGACTTTTTTATTTAAATTTCTTCTTATTACCTGACAGATAGCGCTGTAATCGACAAAAATCAAAATTGCAAATGGTACGGTTAGCCTTAGTTACAGTGTTAACAATCACGTAACGACAAAAGTTTAGGGTAGGTGTTGCCTTAAAATAAAAATTTACCCGGCGGGGTGGAATTGGGGAAAACAATGGGGGTTTTATTACAGATACGGATTCATCGGCAAAAATAGGTAACTTTTGTATTCAACTTTTTTTTTTGTTGCGTGATTGTTATTGTACCCAAACCCGTTTAAAATTTTGTGTTTTGTCGATTAAAGCGCTATCTGTTAGGCAACGAGACAAAAAGTTAAATACAAAAGTCACGTAAAATAAAAATCTGCAATAAAAATGGGCTTATTTAAGATTGTAAAGTTGCCCCCCCCCCCTTCGGGTTGGGGGTGGAGAGTCGAGTAAAGTATCATTATATAGTTTTTCAAAAACAATTAAAGCCGTAATTATTGGTTTTGCGATCTGATGTCTATTTCTCGAGATATTTTACCCTTCCGATAATTTTGAGTAAACCTGCATAATTTATATAAAAAATTAAGCTAATTATTCTCTTTTGCAATGTGAATATTCTTTGAACATTAATCGATTGGTTTCAAGTAACTAAAGTGTAAGTTATATGATACTCTAGTATTGTGTAATAAGCGCTAATCAGATATTGTTTACTTGCACTGACTTTGAGGTGTTTATTTTAATTTTGAACACACATAATTAATCTGTTCAACCTACTTTAATTCACTGTGAACAATAAAATTATACCCGAAAACTTAGCAGACTTAATACAGTAACGGCACTTCATTTATTTTGAATTCGTAGTTTTAATAAGGTTTTGCAAGAAGTTGTTTACTACAGTTTTTCTATAATTGATGATAATTTTATTTTTATTGCACCAGTTGTTAAATTCTTTCAAAATTCTATTTACTAATTCATTTAAGTTAGAATAGTTGTCTCTGAGATTTGAATAGTTGTATCATCTGCAAACGAAATGACTTTTCCACCGTGAATGTGATAAGAAAATTAATTAACATTAACAAAAATAATAAATAATACTCCTTACATATGGAAGAGTATTGGATTCATACCAAAAATTTTAAATTGAAATTTCAACAGAAATATACGTTTTGCAGGTCGCGAGTTCAAAAAGTTTTTAGAAATATGTCTGTGTGTATGTGCGTGTGTGTGTATGTGTGTTATGCATAACTCATACAGTTTTTAAGATAGTGTTTTGAAATTTGGAGAAATTATTAGAAGTAAGCTTTAGTTGTGCAACCCAAAATTTAGAAACGGCCTCGATTTGAACAGAATAACGAATAAAAAAAGATAGTTGCTCAATTCTACAGTAATTTAACCCTAGAAATTAATATTTTAATACCTAACTTATAAAAACGCATTAGAAATGTAAAAACGAAGGATTTTGCCAATTTACAAAATAACTATGAAATGTATAACAAAATTTCATATAAACATATTTTGGTTTCTGTTTCATTAGAAACCTCCAAAACACAAAGAAAATGCGAATTTATTAACTTTTCTCTTTAGAAGAAAAAAAATATCAATAGATGGCGCTTTTTCCATGCTCAATTGAGGAAAACAAAATCCTTCGTGATCAGTATCAGACGGTGTCAAAACCCGTAATTCGTAAATATGAATAAAAAAATTTCGTTATAGCATATATATATATATATATATATATATAAAATATATGCATTTGAGACAGAAAGTTTTTTTGTATTTAAAACAAACATCTACTTGTTTTGTGATTTTATTATATTTTGCCCCGATTTTCTGATATATTCGGAATTAATTTTTACTACGAAATACTCTAAATATGAAATGTATGAAATAATATTAACTTTGCAATATAATTTCAATGCAATTTTAAAAGCAGTTGAGTTTAATTCTAATTTTATAATATTAGCAAAACACAATATAATAACATTGGTTTGTTCTAACAAGTACATGTTACAAAGCAGTTTCTGAATGGAGTGTTGTATTTTAACTTAACTCTGACCAATATTTAACTAACAGTTCATTGTTCTAACACATTGCTTACTTTCTGTGAGTAGTTTGACCGTAGTCATATTATATCGGTTATTGGTCAAATACTGGAAGTTCAGAACTTATGCTGTCAACATTAAGATTTTGTTTTTGTTTTACAAGCGTTTTGGCACATTTGCTGTGCTCTGCTACTTACGAATTGGTTTGATTTTTGCTGACCCAAACAAATAAATCAATACTGTTTCATTACTCGTCAACAAATAAACAAATCTATTATAAAACAGACATGTATTAAACATAAAATACATAAAGGAATTTAACGATCTGTTTATAAAGATTCTGCAAATGTTCAATATAGGAAGATTAAACTTAACTGCGTAATAATTCTTTGTTTATAAAAAAATCTGTTTATTATCTTTTCACCGTTATTATATTATATACGATAGAATCTGCGGTATAGAAAATTTCTATGCAGTAAAAGTAGGCGTAGAAAGATAGATGCAGTCTAAAATATTATAAATGAAGTGGTAATTGCCGGGTACCCGATTTCTATCTAGAAACTTCCAGGCGTTTTTCACAACTTGTATATAATTTATAGTGGAAGAAAGAAATAACAAGAATAATTATCATGATCTTAATTGTAACTTTCTTATAGTAACATCAAAACAATTCAAATATTAATGATGACATACTCGTTTAATAAGCAATGCAAAATTGTCGCCATTATGCTAATTGAATCCTTGAAGTAAAGTTTTAATATATATTTATAATAATATATGCACTTTATTAACGGTATCTGTGAATATTTAGAGGAATGTGCAAAACAAGTAGTTAAATTCGAAGGCCAAAGAAATAATTCTATTTGAAGCAATTACTATAAATTCTAATTCTTAATAAAACTGTATTATGTTTTTCAATATTATAATTCAGAAATAATGGATTCAATGTTTAAAACAATACCTACAAAGATAATCGGTATACCTAAGCAGTAATTGGAATAATAACCACATATTTTATTAAGATACAATTTAAGCATAAAAAAGCAATTTTGTTAACTTATTACCTCATGTTTACCTTTCATTCATACATTACTTAAATCTAACAATGAACATTAAATCTAAATTAGTTAACTATATCTGCTGGCAGTAAAAGTGGTATTGATGTTACAAAATAAAATAAAAACCTCAAGGGTGGATAAGTTTAATATGTTATATTACTGTGGGAAACTGTATGTTTGACTGGCTAATAATGGACAAACATTTTACTGTCGAGGTATATAATTATAATATATTATTCTTACACACCCTGCTTTATTGTAATTTATTGAACCATTAAAATTATTCCGCCTTTTGTGGTACAAGGATGTCTAAATTTAATACAACCAATTAATTAATAAATAAATACCAATGTAATTGCTCAACTGATAATACTTGTGCACGTATGCATTCTTTATATTTTGTTGTTAAATGATTATTTTCTTGATTAACTTGACTTAGATTAAATCAGGGCTAAAAATGTAGTACTTGAAATGTATGAAAACGTCCTACGTTTTCCAATGGTGTATAAGTAGGTGTCAGCAGGTCATTATATTAATAATCTAAAATAATACATCCCGCATTTGTTGGAAAAGTTCAAGTTGATTGAACTACAATTTATCATTTATAAATTTGAAAAATTGTATTATTAGTCTTGAAAATTTTATATTATAATTTTATTATATTATAGGATCAAATATGTTTATTAAATGCGTGTGCTTGAGCTTGTGCGTGTGCGTGTGCGTGTGCGTGTGCGTGTGCGTGTGCGTGTGCTTGTGCGTGTGCGTGTGCGTGTGTGTGTGTGTTTGTGTGTGTGTGTGTATTGTTGTGTGTGTGTATTGTTGTGTATGAATGGGTCACGCATAACTCAAACAGTTTTTAAGATATTGTTCTGAAATTTGGGGAATATTTTAGAAGTAAGCGTTAGTTGTGCCGCCCAAAAATCGTTTCGATTAGTTAAGTTGGTAACACGCAGTGGTCAATGTTCCTTCAAAAATCGTCGTAGCGGCCTTGGTTTGCACATATCAAGAAGTAAAGAATGGTAATTGCTCAATTCTATAGTAATTTAATCCTAGAAATTGAATTAAATTAGTTTTAGATTGATATTTAAATACCTAACTTATAAAAACGCATTAGAAATGTCAAAATGAAGGATTGTAGGATTTTGTCAATTTACAAGATAACTATGAAATTTATAACAAAATGTTAAATTAATAAAGTAATTTGTAGATCTCTAAAATCTGCACGTTTTGGCTTTTGTTTCATGAATCCAAAACACAAAAAAGATACGAATTTATTACTTTTCTCCCTTTAGGAGAAAATAAAAAAAACGGATAGATGGCGCTTTTGAGATGGTCAAATGCGGAAAACAAAATCTACGTGATCAAAATTAGTCGGTGTCAAACCCGCGAAATTTGAAAATATTATTAAAAATTATATAAAATAACGGCAAGAGAAGTATGTCAAACAGACCGACCGGATTCACCATTACTTTCCACCCTCCAACAACACATGGAGAAAAAGTTTTAGTACGCATTGCGGCCACTACTTTAACTGATTATAAGTATAACTTCATTTTATTATAGTTATTGTTATTAATTATTGCAACTAATAGTTATTGTTATTAATTATTGCAATAATCCTTCGGTATGATTAATAGTATATCGAGATTTTAGTAAAACACTTTGAGTAACAAATTAAGATATTATAATTATTAAATAATCACTACGCCATTACTCCATTTAGAAATAAATGTTTAAAAGATTTATTCATCAATTATTATTTACAATATTTGTTATCATATCGAGCACCGCCGAAATTTTCGCGTATATTTTGCTAGCATTGACTAGATATACATACAACTGTGTATGTAAACATATAAATAATAAATAATTCAAAGATTCAATTAAACTTACCGCAGTAGCTCAATTGGTAGAGTATTGTAGGACATGTAATCCAAAAGTTGTGGCTTCGATGACCACTTGAGGTGAATATTTAAAACATTTATTTCCAAATGGAGTAATGGCGTAGCAATTATTTAATAACTATAATATCTTATAACTTTCAACTTAGGCTCTATTTAAAAATTTAAATTGTAAATAATTATTACCTACAAAATTTGTACTTAGAGTAATATTTATAAATTATGTATATTATGTAATTACAAACAAATAGTTGCTATTGATCGTAATTCCATTATTTTACAGACATATATTTAGATCATGTGTAACAAGTATAGTTGGTTTTTCTATTTTGTTGCTACCAAAATAGTTCCAAAAAGATAGGATTTAGCGAATTCGTTTTTATCGTGAATATCACATATTTTTGTTAAATTAAGACGAATTGTCTTTGAAATATTCTGTTGTAAATAGCTTTGTTTTATATTGTTGGAGGATCAAATTCAATTAGCCCAAGAATACTTTTCTAGGAAATCTTTGATTTTCTGTAGCATTAGCTTTATAAAGTATGTAGGATTGAATTGACTAATTACATTTAACCAATGAAGCGACGGGTAGCTTTGGACCTAAATTGTAAGTTTTCAACGCCTATCAACGACACAAACGCTCCTTTCAGTTTTATTAATCCATGATCATTTTTGACGTGCCAGTCTATTTGTCGATGGTGTCGAAAAAGTGTATAGTTTATAATTTTTATGGATATTTAGGTTAAGTTCGGTTAGATTGGTTGTGAAAAAATATTCATGGTTTTATTTCTTTTTGTGGTTTAGTTGACACAGTCAATGCACTAACGCCATGTGCGTTCCATTAACAGGGATCATCTGGCTGTTTCCGTAAGTATATTTTTGTAGAAGAAGTATATAAAATTATTGAATAAAAGTGTATATTTTTTTACATTTACGTGGTTTGTTATGCATATATACTATGAAACCACATTTAATATGGAAACTTGGAACATTTAATCCACTATCGTAAAAGCTTACATGGAATTTATTTTTTAAAATACCAATTGCAGAATTTTTTAATACCGGCCATTTTATCAAATTTGACTTGTTTTCTCACGTTGCTTTATCATCAAAATAAATGCTTTAAAGAAGGAATCTAAACTTTTCCTGGGACATGGTTAGGCAACATATTTGCATGTTGGTTCTAAATAGGTAGGTAACTTTCTGATGATTACTTTTTTCATTACACGATATGTATAATAGTCTCGTGACTGATTTGATTTCAATGATATCAGTTTGTTTGGCGGCTGTTCTTTAACTTGGTTCACAATTGTATGTGTTTATTTGTGTACTTCTTTTATATTCAAACATATTGACATATTGACATCCTGGATTTAATATTTTAAACGTGAGTTTGAACAGGTTTTCCAGTATTCACGTGTTTTTTCAATTTTTTTTCTACTTTTCCAATAAAACATGGGAACTTATGGCTAGGATTACTTGTTACAAACATTTTAACGTTGTTGACAAACTAACTGGTTATTTATTTACGGGAGAGAAAGGTATCTAGAGACACAACAACATTATTATCGTAGTTTAGCAGTTATTAACATTTTTTATTCAACATTTTTTATTCAGACCATACGTTAACAATGAAGAGCTGATTAGGAAACTATTATCAATAGTCAATTATGATTTATGTATTTGGCTACTAATAAGAAGTTTTGGAGCTTCATCAAAGTAAACGTGCAAACGTATACTATTACAAACAATTCAGAAGATATGCGCAAGAGCGTCTCAAATAGCCTTAAATATCGATTGTGTTTTTGCATGCATTAAATTAACCATATTAATAAATTAATGTTGCGTTGCATTGAATTATTAATATATTTATTAACTGTTGGCTTAATTGTTATATTAAATTCTACGACGACATTGCCTGATTGACATCAGACTGAAAATGGATATTCTACACATAATATATTTATAGTTATCCGCAACGGAGCTTTTTGGTATCTTACTTACTGTAATCAACAAAACCTAAATCAGCCGCTGATGCAAACACGTTTGAACATTAACAATTTTTAATTAACAATACTTGTTATATAAGTTCATAAAAGTTCATAAAAATGTATGACTTGAAAAATTTGGTTTTTCATATACAGGGTGTTTATTTTTGTATTTCATATTCAACTACAATTTTTAATTATTTTCTTGAAGATGGTAAGTTGTACAATAAAAATTCAAGATGAAAATGCAAGCATTTCAGGATATACAGTTACATGAATTTTATAACATAAAATTAACCCATTACAATAACATTAAAATGGTTACACTCTGTATAATATGTGTTATTAATTTGGAATTAATAAATACCTGGAGAAAGAAGCATTCTTTAAAAACTTTTCAAAATAATTAGTTAATATATTTATAGCTAAAATTCATTACTATTAAAATTAGCCATTTGCACCCGAATTGTTGTATCAAAAAAATGTTTTACATTCACGTACTTCTAGACGACAGAGTTTGATAAATTACCTTTTTAAACATGTCGCCTTGAAAGTGACATTTGACGCACTAAGGTGACCTCCAAATATCCGCATTTCCCTGTCTACTAAACCGGTTGCGACAAATGTCACTTTTGAGGCGGCAAGTTTTAAAAATAATTATGAGCTATAACTTTGTTTCAAAGGTTCTTTTAGAATTTTAAATTCTAAAAAAGCCCGTGCTTTCAACTTTCCATTCACGCAGGATGTATTTCCCGTATTTAGTTTGTAACTAACTATGTTTTTTATTTAACTGTATACCACATACTTGTAAGATTTAAGCAACATACACTATAATTCATTTTAAATAACTTTGGGTAATATTACTTGAACGATTTTTGTGCAAAATTATCGTTTGTTGATTAATTTCAATTCTATATTTGCTCAAAATCTAACTGAACGTCCTTAATATTGATATAATGCTTTTAATTAGTATAATAGCATTTAAACAAAAATTTCCTTTAAACTGCTCACTAATAAATAATCAGATGACCCATTCCGGATGGATATAACAAATAATTTTTAATGGACTGCAATATATTAAAATAATTATTTAGACCGGGAAAATATTTAAGTAAAAAAATAAAATCTGTCTATACTAATTAATAATTACATGTAGTATGGTTGTGATGTTTTAGCAAGAGATAAATATTAATATTATTAATTAAATAAAATACGTAATATATAAATAATACTTTAAAACAAATGTATTTAATATTTCAAGATTAAAAAAGTTCTTAATATTTAATGAGTACTTTTTTGAATTTTCTAATACTCTTTTATAGGTTTAAACCAGAACGCATAATTAATAAATTTAGCTGTTAATATATTGCGATCATTGGTTGATTTAACACTTCCGATTGGTACGTACGTTGCAATTATACACTATATATGCTGTAACGGATCAAAATCTCGATTCACTGTTTAATTGACGGAAATAATAATTACATCGCATCTGCTGTACCCTCGACTTGACTTCTTGGTTCAATACACTTTCCAGAATGGCTCCTTCGAACCATCGATTGTGTATGTACTATTATCATTCCGCATTTTGCCCAGATGCTAATAAATAGACACCGCATTGTTCAGGTATGCAATAATGCCATTCAGGTTAATTTATTTTCATATGCGAATATACGAATATAATAGGCAACCTCAAGGTGGTATATACATTCATAAAGTTAAACTAATAATTTCTTTGAAAAATTAATAGTACTAGTGGACACGTGCGTGATCGTGTCTTACATAGATACACATTGAAGCACAAAATAACCCCACTCACTATAAAATAATCAGTTTTCAATTTTTACTATGAAAAAAATACAGTTGATAGAGTTAAATTTCATAATTACCATGTAACAATATTAAAGATTTTTACATAATTTATATTTATAATACGAAATATTGGTTGTTAAGTATATTATGCTTAATTAATTAATTATTTTATTTTAAACTAAACATTAACTTAATGGTATAGTATATAAATTGTGACTAGATAACAAAAATACTTCCAGATGATGATGTAAAATATAAGGAATATTTTGCGGGTGATGGATAAAACCTAAATTATAAAAGTATTTTTATGACTACTTGATTTAAAAAAATATGATTAAGTAAAGTTATTTTTATTTTAAGGCTGTTTGTTATACATTGTCGAAATCAGAATAAAAAGCTATTTTTGATGCAAGTATTCAATATGACGCCCATTTAGAATAAAATAGGTACTGTGTTTCTTGAACACTCTGTATGTAACAACTATTTTGAAGACATATCTATGTTTTTCTTAACTAATAGAGCAACTTTTGTTTACAAATATTCTTCCTAAATAGGAATAGCACACATTACTAATTTGCCGTATTCTCTAAGCCAATATTTTTTTTTTATTTTACAAAATAACAGTTAAAAATAACTTTTTTTTTTAATGTGAAAGTTCATCACTTTTTTTATTGTTTTATAGAACTTCCAAAGGAACTACAATAAAATATAGCTGACGTATTGGAAATCCAGTGTTACTTCAAAAATTAGTTTGATTACGACAGATATATAATACATTACACAAGCTGAAATTTTGTTATTTCAAATAATAGGGGAACACAAATTGTTCATATTTAAAGAATTTTTTGGTTTTTTTCATATAAAAAATAATATTAAAAGAAATTATTAATATTTAATATTAATTTTTATTAGTCGCCGGAACTGCTAGATATTTGAAAGATTATGTTGCAGCCAGATCCGATTTTTTTAACAAGTAATATACATCACTTATTTCAAATGATATTAAAACAAGTTATATTTATGAATAAAATATAAACAAAAAAAAACAATAAACAATAAAATTAAAAAAAAATTTAAATTTTAATATAGTTAAAAATAATATTATTAAATAATTAAATTATATTGTACGTAAGAATATTGATCTTCAGCTTTTGCTAAAGATGCTGGATGCCGACGTAGATAAATATATTTTCTCAAATTTTAATAGAAATTTAAATTTTGTGTCATTTTGAATCTACCAAACGAGTGGATTTCTATATTGCACTTTGACTTTGACAGCTTTTACACACATTGCCTGTTTTACTATACAATTGTTTTACGCATGTGTTTGTTGTGAGCAACTGCTGAGTGAGACAATGTTAACGGCGGCTCGTACATAATACCATCTCTTCTTGGTACTAGTAATTTGTAGTTTTTATGGATCCAGTTGCATTTGGTCTCGAATTTAGTTCTTGGCCGGTTCCGGCTTATATTTTTATTAATGTATACAGTTCCCCCACAATGTAGATCAGTAATTTAATATAAATAAGCAAACAAAAATTTACTAAAATTGATTGTCTTTTGTTAGTAGTTTATGAAATATTAGTAGATGTCAGCATCCACTTTGTTGCTTATTAGACAGAAACTTCCTTGAAGTTTGTAATTTATTAAAATCAAAAAAGTCAAGAAGACGTGTATATTACTTATAACATTAAATGACGTCGTTCATGTCAAAATAATATACTATTTCTATTTCGGTATAGAGAATTTCAACCTAAATCAACATAAGTAAAAATAAAAAATTACGATGATGATCATCGTTACTAGAAACTGGTCAAATATATATATATATATATATACAAACTGATAACGTCAATATTTATTATTATAGTATGTATTTATATCTACTTGGTTTGTAGTTAATAGTAAAATACATCATTATTTGATGGCAATTATATTCAAATGTATTTTACAATGGAACTAACAATTTAAAACTTAGCTTAAAAACCAATGGTGTGTTTATTAATGAGTGTAGTTTAAACAAAGCGTATATAAAGTAATAAATATTTCGTTCCATGGAAATGAAAAATGATAAAAAACATAGACAAAATCAATAGAAAAAAAAATTACATGCATATTAAGACCATTACACATAACATGAAACGAATTTAAAAATTAACTCAATAAAGAACAAATTTCACTTGAATTGTTTCAACTAGTTTTTCTATTTTGAGTTTGACGTGTACCAAGAAGTGAACTACTTCCATCTGATTGATATGCTTTCTTTCTTCCAACATCGCCCACTGATGATTTAACACGGGAAAATACTTAAAAATGAAATAAATAATTTACCATAAAATTATTTTAAGTCTTAGAATAATACACTAAAATTTATAACATAAGTAGAAAGTAATAAATAGTGCAAACAAATTATATAATATTTAATAAGTCTAATACAATTAAATATTGTCACATTCACCGCGATTACCGCAATTCGATAATGTTAAATATAAAGAGATAAGCAAAAACGTGACAATGAATTCGCACCATAAACTAACTTTGTTTTCCATTATACATCAATTTGAAAGGAGATTGAAGCATTTGAAATAAATTAAGAAGCATACTTTATTATTCCACTACGTAAATCAAAATGGTATTAATATTAATAATATAACCTTTGCAATGTGATAAAAACGTGATATTGTGTGCACGTGAACAGAAAATCTGCAGACTGATCAGTGATTCAGTTATTTAAATACCTATACTTTTAGTAATTATCATAATTCTCGGAGACTATGCCTTTCTTTATTTGCATGTTTGCATTTTTACAGTAATTACATTAAAATCACGCTCGGGGTATTAAAAACGCATGTGACCTTTTGTAGATGCAAGTTGTACTTAGGTCGTTTACTATTAGCAGAATTGTTTAATTAGTTGTTTATTTATTGGGTTTATAGGTGGGAAAAGCTTTGAATTTTATATGATCATTGGACTCTTTATAACACGGTCAGCGTCCGATATTTCAAATGACCCTATTGTATTTTATGACATCGTTTGCGGAAGTAATAATAATATTAAATTTATTCAGAAAAAAATTAGGTTTGGATTAAAGGATATATCATAATTAAATGAAGTAATTTAAAAAACTGTTTTTTTTTTACAAAACTAAGTTCGCATATTTCTTGTTACAGATGTTATTTAGAGAAAGGCAATATAATATGAACAATTTATTGTAGTAAACGAAGATTGTAAAGTTATTTAGATTTCTATTTATTATGATATATTTATAGTGCTACATTGTGCTCAATATAATTTGTTGAATGCATAATGCTGGCTCCCCACATTGGCCAAGAATCGTGGCTAAGATCTAGGCAAAGATTATAGATTTATGGCCAAGACAGTCAAGTTGACCGTCTTCACATTGGAAGCACATGCTTCGTGTCAAATTCAAATAAACAAGTCTGGTCTAGAAATAGTAATAAATGCGTCCTCTGTTGCAGCAACCTCTTGTTACAAATGATGGTATCTCACTTGCTATTTCGCTAATTATATATAATTTTATAATATGAATGTTCATTCATTATTAATTATAAGCATATTGTTTATTTTATTTATTTAAATACTTAGTAATTATAGAGTTTTATTCGATTTGTATAAAATAAAACTTGACAAAGATTTTTCAAGTGAATCATAATTGATTGTTTATAAGATTAATAATACAAAGAATAAATATACTGTTTAAATAAATAAAATATAATAGAATTCTATATATTAAATATAAATACAATTAATAATGTAATAATAACTACATTTTGCCTGTGAATTTGAAAATATAAAAACATTGATAATTATTTTATTAATCAAATTTATCTTTTTTTTATAGGTTGTACGTACGATCTGCACAATCAATGCGTTAGGTTCTGCGAATCTGTAAAATCCCAAACACTTTCAGCATTTTAGTTTATTGCCTCTATTTATCGCTTTTGATGTGCGGCCAAAAGACCGACTCAACATAGGCTAGCTCCCAAGGCAACAAGTGCATGAAATATATTAATTTATGGCACTTGGACCTAACTATAGCCAACAGACACAAAATTCATAATTTCACAAATTTTAGCCGTCTTCACATTGGACAAGTAAACTTGAAGCCAATGTGGGTAGGCGGATTTATTATACAATGCATTTGTAAAATAAAGGGCAGGCCGCATTTTCTCCAAAATCTTGGCCAAGAATATCGATTATGGCCAAGTGGACCATCCACACATTGCAAGCACACATTCTATATCAACTTAAAGTAAATAAATCTGATGTAGAAATTTCTGCAAATGCGTTCTCAGTAGTGGCTATAGAAAATAGTGGTATCTCATTTTATATTTTGCTAATCATATGATATAATTGTTCTTTTATTTATTATAATCATATGCTTTATTTTATTTAATTAAATAAAACATAATTAAGTATAAAGTTTTATTCAATGTATATAGATCAAACTTGGTAAAGATTTGCAAGTAAATCGTAATCGATCTGTAATTCATTATTTTATTTAATTAAATAAAACATAATTAAGTATAAAGTTTTATTCAATGTATATAGATCAAACTTGGTAAAGATTTGCAACTAAAGATAATTGAATTCCATATATTACATGTGAATACAATTAATAATTTAATAATAATTATTTTTTTAAGTTTGAAATATAAATACATTGATACTTATATTATTAATAAAATTTATAACTTTTATTATACCTTGCAATTATAATGTACAAATTCGGTAAAATTTGTAATAGGTACATGTCCTTTTGAAATTTGTTTGGATGATAATAAAATACCACTTTTTGAAAGCATTCAAGTTTTTATGTTTTACTATGACGTCATCGATATTCTTTTAAATGGCAGCTCTATTTTTATTTTTCCTTCCTACAGGAAAAGTATAGGTCCTGCCGCAAAATTTCAAAATCGAGATTTCAACGGAAATATCCATTGAGGCTTCCTGAGTCGATCTAGATGGTTTTTAGAAAAATATCGGTGTGTATGTGTGTATGTATGTATCACGCATAACTCAAAAAAATTAGAAGCTAGAGTCTTGACATTTTGAAAATACCTTGCAAACCTGCTCTAGTTATGCCCCCCGGAAGAAGAAGAATTAATATTGGTTTATATTATTATATAAGTTTATGAAAAGATATGACTAATTTTCTTCAAAAAATTGCAATATATAACTTGTTGTAACATCCGCAGAAGGCTCTAGTGGAGCCAAAACTAGTAATGTATTCGAGAGAATAAATTCCTGACTAAAAACATAGTTTATTATTTTATTTTATATGTTTGGTTAGGTTAATTTCACTAAATAGGACTTTAAATATCGCATATTATTTTTACTATAGCAAATTTGCAAATGATACAAATTGAAATTAGTTGAACCGTCTAATAAATATTTTTATTGTTTGCGTGACAATCCTTCAGGTTTGAGTTGTGTTAAATTTGTTAAACGTTTCCATTCAATCCTTTTTGCTCGTAACATTTGTAACGTTTG
>JARJEC010066365.1:0-13838 GCA_030264575.1 Tachinus sp. AB-2021 | reverse complement strand
GTAAGATGGCGCCGAAGTCGGTTCGCAACCTGTTCTCAAAGTTGACTAATACGATACGTCCAATTTGACATAGACAAAACGTCAAAGTTGACTAATATGATAAATCATATTTGACATATACAAAACGTCAAAGTTGACTAATACGATACGTCCAATTTGACATAGACAAAACGTCAAAGTGGACTAATATGATACGTCAAATTTGTCATATACAAAACGTCATATTTGACATATACAAAACGTTAAATTTGACATATATGAAATGTGAAATATAATAATACGAAACGCCAAATTTGCAAAACAAAAAATAATTATTTCAATTAGTGTAATATTGACATAATCATTTTTCAACATTAGAAATTAAAAGCAATCGAAATCCGCACTTTCTTTGACATATATGAAACGTCAAATTTGATTAATACCAAACATCAAGTTTGACATATACGAAATCAATTTTGACTTGTACCAAACGTCAAATTTAACTAATATGAAACGTCAAATTTGACATATACGTTACGTTAAATTTATAAAATAAACCAACAAAATTGATTTCAATTAGTGAAATATTTACGTCCTTGTTTTTCGGCGATGGAAAGTAAAAAATCGCTCAAAAATTTACCAACAAAATATTCTTTTTGACATACACAATACGTGAAAATTAACATACAGAAAACGTCAAATTAGACTGATACGAAACGTCAAAATTGACTGATATAAAACGTCAAATTGGATATATGCGAGCCGTCAAATGTTGATATATTCCGACATATACAAACCGTCAAATTTGACATATACGAAACGTTAAATTTGACATACGTAAAATGTTAAATTTGACATACGTGAAACGTCAAATTTGAATCATAGGAAACGTCAAACTTGTAAAATAGAGCGACTAAATTGATTTCAATCAGTGAAATATTTACGTCGTTCCTTTTCGGCAGTGGAAAGTAAAATCTCTTAAAAATTTGCAAAAATATTTACGTGAAAAGTAACACGTACAAAACGTCAAATTTGACTGATACGAAACGTCAAAATTCATTAATATAAAACGTCAAATTGCACATATGCAAAACGTCAAACTTGATATCATTTGGAATATACAAAACGTCAAATTTGACTGATGCGTAACGTCAAAATTGACTAACACAAACTTATTATATATATTCATAAACGACATGCCTGTCTTTGAAAAGACGAGTCTTGCGCTTTATGCAGACGACACTGCAATTTATTCGGGTTCATTCTATGCAGTGGCCGCGCAAAAACAAAATCAAATANCTTTGGAAAATCAAAATTAATGCAAACAAAATCAGAACGCATAACCTTCACACGTAAATTCACAAACATTAAAACTTTTGCACCCACGAAATTGGAACAAGATACTATACCGACGAAGCAGCACGTCAAATATCTGGGAGTATTGCTCGACTCCCGTCTAAATTACCAGCAACATCTAACACATTACACAAAACGAATCAGGCCATCAAACAAATTTATCCATTTATAAATAAAAACAGGCATGTCGTTTATGAATATGTAGAAAAGTTTGGGTGCCAAAATTGAACCTTGCGGTACACAAGCATAGATTGACTTTTAGTTGGAATTGTCTACTTGTCTACTATTAAATAGTTGTGTATTAGTTTGATGAGGTATTGTGGACAGTGTTGTGAGATCATCTTATTGATTAGTTCGTTTAGCTATACCCTGTAAAAGGCTTTATTGACATAGAGTAAGACCATGTCTGTCACTTTGTCCTTGTTAAAGTTGATTTGGAAATCGTGAACGATTCTAGCGATTTGCTGAACCGTTCCGTGTTCGCTTCTAAAACCAAATTGATTGTCCGTTATTAGTCGGTTGTCCGATTCAAAATTGTCGAGTCTTTTCATTATAATTTTCTCCGTCACTTTACTTAATGTCGTAAGTAAAAATATTGGACGATATGAAAAATCGTTGGGTGATGTGGGTGTCTGTCCTGGTTTACGAATAGGCATCACTTGTGCCACTTTCCAGGATTTTGGAAAGTAACTCAACCTGATGGGTAATTTATTACATTTATAATGTAGTGCAGTTGCACGATTGTCTTTCTTGTAAAATGTTTGAATGTGATTTTTTGTATGGCGTCGAGTCCGGGTGCTTTTACGGGTGGAAGGATCATTTCTCTGACCTCTTTGGGACTGGTCAGGAATACTTCATCCTGGCCTGGTCGGTACTGCGACAGGAGTCTTTCCACTCCAGCGGTAATTTCATATATATGATTTAAATGGTAAATAATTATTATTTACAACTTTCGTATAATATCGGTCGCCGCCGACTATTCCCGTGTGTATTGTACTAGTATATACTAGACATACATACAACTGTATATGTATAAGCATATCATATAATGGATGTTTCATTGACTTTTGACGTTATTGTAGAATATAATACCAGTGTCAATTGAGATACCTCCGTAGCTTAAATGGTGGAGCAGTGGACATCGATTCTTATCAGAGGTGAATTTTTGAAACATTATTTAAAAAATGGAGTTGTAATTGGCGTTGTAATTATTTAATAATTATAATATTCTAATTTCAACTTTCACTGCTGCCCAAAAAAATTAAAATGAAAAAATTATGAAAAAACTGCACGTGTACACTGCTCACGGCTCATAGAATATATATACGAATTTTAGTCAAAATTGGATTAGTAGTTTTTGAGTTTACCCTGGACGCACAAATTTTTTAGATACACATATATTTGAATTTAATGATAATTTCAGGTTAGGTTATATTAGGTAAAGATAGATAAATATAATACAAACATTTAAAAGAATCCTTAATAATTAAATAGTTTTATTTTTATGGATTATTAAATTTTATAAATGTATAATAATTTAAGGTAGGTAACAATTAAATCTGAGCTTATTTTTTATTTTTTAAAATTATTATTAATCATTACTATTGGCATATAATATTGGTATGCAAATAATACATTTTTATTTATTTTTGTCAAATTATTTTTTATTCCATAAGCCAAGAAAACAATAATTTATTTGTGAGAATTGAGAGAAACAAAGGAAAGAGAATAATATAAATTTTGAATTTCAGCTAACGACGATAAATTTGCAATAAAATGCAAATTTATAAATGATCGACCATGCACATTTCTGAAGCGTTATGGCTTAAAATAGATTTAAAATAAAACATAGCGAGCTTTGAACTCGACATTTTTTCTTCGTTCCACTTCATTTTATTAAGTTGAGGGCTGCCCTGAGCAAACATCCGGATCGCTTCTGTTCTGTGTTCATAGCTAGCTCACTGAACAAAATAAGTTGTTAAATTTATTTCAAAGGACGTATACTTTTGCTTGTTATGAATTCAACGATTTTTCCGAATTGTGGTTGAGATGATAATTTTCCTATTTCTTATTTAAAACAAATGGCAAAACATTGAATTTATATTTGTTATACAATCAGAATAGATTGAAACATCGAAATCTATAGAATATTAAAAAAGAAACGCTTTTAATATTGTTTTTATAATTATAATTAAATTATAAAAGTAAATAAATAATTGTGTAGATTTTATTATTTCAATTATATTTCATGTATTTTTGTTTGTTTCGGTTAATTTTTTGTTTGATACGTTATAGTTATATGAAATTTAAGTTTTTCTATACATTATTAGTTTGTTTTTATTTTTCAAATTTCTTTATTAATTTTTTTAATTTTAAAATCTCAATTTTTTTAATTTATGCTTATTTTATACCTGAAAATATTTTTGTTTAATTTATTATTTTTTATTAATGTTTGCTTTATTTTTGTTTAATTTAATATTAAATCATGTAGTACAAACTAAACGTTTTTATAGCTTTCTATAGATTACCCTTAGTATGCAGTTTTGAGGTACTTTTTGCATAATCATTTTCAGTAGGTTTTTGTAAAATAGTCGTTTAAGCTTTTAAGTTTGTCATTTGTGATTTGTGCAGCCACTATTCGCGGTGAATCTAAAATAGAAAATGAACAGATGTATACTCTCTTCGGAAATCAAATATCGGATTTTAACTAGTAACGGTAGACGCAAGGAGTCAAAATTCGATATTTGATTGATGTGCCATTTTTATACCAGGTTGGTATTCCACGTCTAAATTGAAATCTTATAGCTACTATTACTATTACTATTATTATAGTAATTACGCATACATAACTATACGTGGAATATATCTAGGTATCTATGTTCATGGAATAACATTAGGAATATAAAAACTTGGGATGCACCCATGAATAGCTGAAGTTCAGCATCTGGATCATTCCTAAGCAAAATTTAGCATTAGAAAAAACTTAACTATTAAATCATCACCGTGCCTGACATAGACCGTTAGTTTTTTTAGAAGCGACGACAGCTATGGTCATTGGCCATTATTTTATTAAAGAAACGTTGAAATACATTGTCATTCTTTTGAACTCGTTTTGTGAAAAGTACGTAATACACGTTTGTTAAGGAATTTAATCAAACTCGGAAATGTATCTATGACTAACGATAATTTTGCGTAACGGAATTTCGTTTCTTAATTTTTTTACGCATGCTCTTGTTCTCATTTCGGTTATTTATCAGCATGATCGGTTTTGTCTATTCAGAAAATAGCTTATATAAAGTTACCATTTTGTAACTTTTGAATCATACGATATATGATTGGTTATAAAAATAGTCGCTGTATTTGTTGACTAGTCCGATAAGTTGTCTCTTTTGATTCACATTTAAGTATTGGCGCATTGAATGTTTTCTTTGCTGAACTTTACATAACATTGAACATTTCTTACCTTATACCTATTATTTTTGATGCGTAACGCACATAAAAGCATGGCGTTTTGCTTTATTTTCTATCTTAGATTTTTTCTTGACATACTGCTTCAACAAACATATATACGTATATAATAATTACGGCGATTTTTTATACGGCTAATAAGCTGACCTTTTCATTGCTTTAGTTTTTCGGATATATATATATAATTCCGTCAAATCTTTAATTACTCTTTGTGCATCGGTAAACTATTGGCCTATAATTACAGGAATACATTGTACAGTATTTGCATCTCAAATCGCGAAACAGATTTGCGAAAAAGACCCTACGATACCAATGAGCAATGAGCCCTACGAAGGGTTGGTAATTTCTAATTAAATTTTATACATGCTGGCATAATAGGTTTATTATTATTCTGAATATTTTATTATTTATTTACTTCTTTATAATTTTAAATGTTCTTTATTAATTTAACATTTTTAATGTTTTGTCCTATCAGAAAAAAAATACGTGACTTGTTTTTTTTTGTTAGAAGAGAGATAACGCTGTAATTGACAAAAAAATCGACAAAATTTAAAATGCCAAGCCTTGGTTGCAGTGCTAACAATCACAAAACAGGAAAAATGTTGAATACAATGGTTATGTGTGTATCACTGCCAGTAAGTACTACTTTGCTGCACGAGTCTGAAAGTTGTGAGACGAGCAAACGAAGCATCAAGCGAGGACAGCAATGAGTATTTTGGCCGTGCTAAACATAACATTTTTAGGCGACTACAGTTCAGACTACTGAGCATAGTATAACATACAATTTACATATAATAATTTATTAGTAGTATATTTAAAGGTACAAAAATAAAGTGATTTATTGAGTAACGAATTTAGCACTGCAGTTTTCGCCTATTTGTCCTTAGCTGGTGAAGTAGAATCAAATTCTATATCTCTATTACATATTCTAAACTATCAGGTTGACAATAAATTAGATTGATACAGCTTATATCAAATTTATTAAACGACAATATAACCTTGCATTTTCCTGAACAACAGTGACATGACAAATTTGTACAGCAACTTTGTGGCCTGAAAGTGTTTTGTAGTACAGAATGATCACTTTCAGGTCTGATAATTGCAGCTACTTTCTGGATGCAAATATGGCCAGACGCAGCGACTTTCAAATAAAGTCGCATACAAGTTATGTACTTTTTTTTGTAGAATTCTAATCTGCAATAAAAATTGAGGTTCACAATTAAACTTTTTAACTTTAAAATATGTATTATATTTTATTATATGCATTATATGAAATTTTTGTTTAGATTTTAATAAATAAATGTACACATTCTATGTTTGCGATCTTGCAAAAAGTGTTTTGGATTCTATTTAGAAAGCTTGTTTGTAATATAAAATTATTTAAAAGTAGTGATAAACTTGTACTACCATAATTTAGTAACCTACGTTATTTATAAATTACATTAATTATAGATGTTTAAAAAATATATGTATTTATATTAGAATGTATATAGTAAAAGTAGTCTATTGATCATTGCAAACTGAAACAAACAGAAACACAATTAATTTAGAGAATGTGTGTTTGATTGAATCATCAATTACTGCAATCAGTTCCTGGTTTTGTGTGTGCCCAATTATATTTTGCCTACGTATCATCTCTGGAAACTTTATGAATATTTACTGTTGAGATTAAATTACAATTAGTTTGGGGTTATCGGTCTGAATATAACTAGACTATAACATACGTAGTATGTATCTAAAGTATGTATTATAAGATAGTTGAAACTTTAAGTTAATATTTGACACGGTTTTTAATCGCAATACTAAAATATTTTATCTGTAAATTATGTGCGGGTACAAACGTTTTACGCGGTTTTCACTGTATCGAGTGCTTTAAAATCTATTTTATCAGCATTCATTTAATACTATAAAAGTGTGTACTTAACTGTGCGTACTCAATAGGCTGAATTGACAATAATAATCGTATAAGTTGATTTGCCAAAAAACTTAAACTAACTAAATCTTCTACCCAATAACACACATTTCCGAATTTGCAGTAAAATTTCAGGATACTTTACTATATAGTGCACCCAAACTACTAAGAACATTACAACTTATCTGATTAAACCTCTAGCAGTCTCCTCGGAGTTCTACTACATGCGTATTTAGAAAGATCTTATTTTTCTTGGGAATAAGAGAGTGCAAATTATTATTTTCTTGTAAAGACATAAGAATATATAAGTTATAATACGAATAATGCATATAGTTTTTACAATTTAAATTTTTAAATGTAAACTAAGTTGAAATTAGAATATTGTAATTACTCCATGTTGAAATAATTGATTACATGTCCAACTCCCTTCCAATTGAGACACCGAGATGGTCGTAATTGGCTTACGATCTTACTACTGATTATACTGCATTTACTAATTTAAATTGCAAATAAATTATTTTCATTATTTGTATCATATCGGTCGCCATCGAAATGTTTGTGTGTTTTTTGCTAGCACAAAGCTAGCAACCAACTAGACGTGCATATATTTGTATAACATATAAATAATGTAAATAATGATTCAGAGATTCACTTTGTCTTGACGCAGTTGTAAGAACATACATTAATTATTACCTTTCGGTGGCTCAATTGGCAGAGCGTTGGATACCTAATCCGAAGGTTGTGGATTATGAGTCTCACTCGAGGTTAATTATTGAATTATTTATTTTAACATCGAGTAATGGCGTGGTAATTATTTAATAATTGCAATATTCTATTTTATAATCATTAGTCATTAATAATTCTGTAGTATCGACGTAGAAATTCAAAATTGATATTTTCATATTATTTTTTTGACAGGAAATCTCTACCACTTAGAAGTAATTAAGTCAAGTTAAAGAATATATAAATTTTTTAATTTAGTAAATAAATAAATGTCACTGACTAAGTAAAAGTCCTATATTGCCATAAGAATGCGTTATAATATTTTTTACGTGTAAAAGTACTTAGTTCGAGTTATGTAATTTTGTACGCAATTAAAGAAAGATTTGTGTCAATATAAATGACTTAAAAATACCTATTAATTGCCAGAACTTAAGAGAAGTCTACTATGCTCATTGTGCAGCTCCGAAAATAGCCGATGTAAATTTTTTTGTCCAAAATCACAAGTAATATAAAAATACAAATAAATATCAAACTTTTGAAGTTTTAAGCTATGTTGTATAGTACATATATGCGTCCTTTTCTATTGTTGCGCAAAAATGCTTTCCATGGGCCACGCTAAGTTGGTTGTACTGTAGTTAATTTAAAGCAGTCTAATTCTATTAGACATGATAAAAATAGACAAAAATGCGGGTAATGCGTATGTTACTGAATTTACTGAAAGCGAAAAAAATTACAAAAAAATTCCACGCTGACACATAAAATAAATTTGATTATGCAATATAAATTTATAGTAAAAGATTTCTTATCTTTTACTATAAATTTTGGCCAATGGAATGCAGAAATAGATTGGCTGACTATCTGAGTGAAATAATTACGTCTCAATCTAAAACTACTTAAAAGTTTCATGATTTTGTACAAATAATTTTAAATCGCTAAACAAATAATATGTACTACTTAATAGTACAAGGAGAATAGCTATTTGTAAAATGTGTTTTTAAAAAAGTTTTTGTGTTACTGATGGAATTCATCGAAGCTCTGTTAGCTTTGCTCTTGAAATCTTGCAAGCATACTGGAAATTAATCGAAAAATCAACGTTATACACCAATAAATAAAATCTCTGCAATAATGATAGATCGATTTATTCAACATATAGTTTTGTATCGTTACTACGAAAGTTATTACAGTAAAAAATATTTGAGACATAAGTAAATAAATACAAATAAATAACTGGTTTGAGTTTACTATGAAGTACTATCGTTAATATTCAATTTTTAACTAACATTTTTTAATTTTATATATAAGCTGATTTATAGGTCTGAACTTTGCCAACTTCTTTGGGACATTATTCTAAGATAAATATGTCATATGGACATATGCCATACATATACATTTATTTTGTAAGATCATTGTAAGGTGTAACTTGGATATTTTCAATGATAATGCAATATTTTCTTGATTAAAGTTTCTTTATAAATTAAGTTATCTATTCAAAGAAATATTGTGACAATTATGTTTCCGGTTTAACCGGAAGTAACGTCATCTTAGTTTCGTAAATTAAAATACCAAGTATATTTTATTATTTTTGAAACGTCTATGTAATCTTTTTTTTATAATAGTTTATTAGACTTATAAGCTTAAAGTCAATATTTACAGAGATATTTGAGGTGACCCTTTACAATATTTTACGGTTAATATCTCAGTAGGTATTGACTTTTTGGTATATTTGTGTAATAAACTTTTTAAAAGAAAATCTATTTACTTTTTTCAAAAATAAAATTAAAATATACAGAGTATTTTATTTTAAATAGCAAAGTTGATATTACTTTCGGTTATATCGGAAGAGGACTGTTATATTTCTAGAATCAAAAACCAATAAATAATAAAATTACTTTGATTAAGAAAATATTATTCAAAATATTTGAGTTATAGTTCGAACCGATTTTAAAAATACCCTTTATATATGACCTATGTTTGTCTGATAATTTTATCTTGAATTTACATGCTAAATAAGACGGCTAAGTTCTCTGACACTTATCGCCCTGTTTAATATAATATTTTTATTAACTTTAACGTAAGTATACACAATGACAATGGATAACAATAAAGATAATTAACGTTTTGTCAAACGCCTATCAATCGTAATCAGTTGGCAAATAGTAACTTTTATTTAGGTAGGAGTTAGGTTATTTTGAAATAAGACTAAATACCGTGTTTCCAGTTTCAAACTCCAACAGGGTTTTACATGGTGATTTACGCAAATTTCTGCTTGCCACATGAACTTACAGATAAGATAATAGCATCGTTAAAGATAATATTATTCTGCATCGAATGCTGTAAATAAGATTTTTTCAGATTTTTTTTATTTAAAAGTTGTTCTAGGCAGTTGACAGTTGACAGTTGACAGTAGACAGACCGATTTTGAAAGCAGTTTGATGAATAATTTTACAAAATACTCACGACGCCGTCGGATTTTTATTAATCCCCGGGGGTTCAACGAAAACTGCTTTTTAGCATATCCTCGCTTTTATTTGAATTTTTTTAATCACTATTTCAGGAAAGATGCGTAGTTTTATTGCATTTATGTTGGCTATGGTGTTATTATTTAGCATATGGGTAAGATTCGAGCTGGGTGTGTCTGTATGGTAAAAAGTACTTTGACATTCTTAAGGATTTTGGCTCGCTGTTTACCGGGGGATTTTTACGATTTTGTTAAAACATGGAAACTTCTGGTCTTGTCAAGTTAAAAAAAAACGCGAATAACTTGATCATTTTCCGACCAATTTCGAATAGAACCACTCGATTGCCAACTTTTCCAACATTTTTAATTTATCATAATAATAAACATAATTGGGCCAACAGTCGCGTTTTTTAAAGCAAAATTTGAAAGGTACTAACTGGCAAATCTCACCTCCTCCCGGCGCTTTTAGGATACGCGATCGCGTTTAGGTACGTTTGAAAGAGCATAAAATGTGAAAGAGTTTCTATTGCTATTTTTTCCAATTTTGCGATCTCTTTTTTGTTTTCTACAATGCCATGTAATTTACTTTGTTCGAGTTAAAACTGGATAAGCTGAATATTACGACAGTAGGTATTATATAGGAAAGAAGATAGAGGGTGGAAAATGGACCGTAGTATGTAAAACCTACCCAAACTTTGATTGTTAATTATGTAAATTTGGTAGTCCTGGACGTCCAGCTCTGATAATTTAAAAAGTAGGCCTATGTGTCAAACGGAATTGTGTGCCTCTTTGTGATCATATATAACGATGGCTAAAGCGTGGTTTACACTGTTTCACTTTGGATGTTCACAAAAAATTAACGGTTGGATGAACGACCCTTTCATCGAACATTGAGTTAGATGCAATGTGGAAGTTCATCCTGGATGAATCATTAAAAGTGACAAGTTTAAATTCATTGAGTTGTATTTTATTTTCTGTTTCATCCAAAGTATAAACTAAAAGTGAACGATGAACAATATTGTTGCTTACCAACTCTTGATGAGAGGCCCCCGTTCATCCTACCGATGATTTATCATTGTTTTTATATTATATTATGTACTAAATTGCTTTATTTGAATTATTTATAAAAAAAAAATACGTTTTTATCGTTTATTCAATTAACACCTACCGACTTTAATTTATTCGCAGACGCTGAATTAATTTGATGCTGTATAAAAATAATTATCGCTTTATGTTTTTGAACGATTTTAAGAAAAGCAAATTATATATTTCATAATAAAAGGTTTAATTTTCTTAGGAAAGTGCGAACATTAATTTTATATTAGATCTATGCGATAGGTTTGTCTCTATATTGGATTATGTCAAATCTAATAATAGGATTAAGATTAAGAAAATATGAAATAACTAAACTATATCACTAATAAGTATTGTTATTTTAAGACATCTCAATTCTGATTATTGGCTGGCATAATTGAGTACCATATTCTCAAATTTTAGGATCAATTTTTTTTACTCTTGTAGGTTCCGCTGGCTTAAGACACACAACATTAAAAAATATGAGCCTCAAATTTGAAAATATGGTACTTAATTAGCTTATAATTAGCTTATAATATTCAACATGGAGCCATATTTTTTTGACGACTTGTCACCGCCAACTTAAGGGGGGGTTGAATTTTAAGTATATTAACCCTTATAATTGGATTACGATTAAGGAAATATACAATGTCGAATGTCATTTGCCACATATCATTGATCTGATTATTCAGCACATTTTCTTTAATGAGAAAATATTCTTTTTATTTTTATTTATATTCTGTCACATAGAAATGAACAATAACTGTGTCGGTCCGGACCTGACCGCCGACTGTGCGTGAAAATATTTAAACACGAATGATTATCCCGGATGAACGCCGTTCATTCGAGATATATCTACATCTAAAGTGAGCAAGTGTAAATTGCGTTTAAATCCCATTTAGTGTTCACCTTCTATTAACACATTTCACTTTGGATGATTTATCCGTGATGAACTTTCAAAGCAACAAATGTAAATGAACCTTAAGGGTGACTGGTTGACTTTTTGGCATAAAACTAAATTGGGTATCATGATTTTTTTTTTAATTTTAAGAAACTACATTTATATTATTATCTCGGCAATAATTTAGACTTGAAATATAATACAAAACAATAAAAGAAACAAAAAACTCGATTTATATTATGCCGACGGCAGCTTATTAAATTCTACAAACATTATGTAGTTTATATTTACTTTGTTTATATTAAATTATAATATTTAATGCTTGTACTATATAAGAAATATTAACAATTCGTAGTAAGTAATTGCTACATGCACATAAAAACATGAGTTAAAACAGACATTTGCATAACTTAAAACATGCAAGCGTAATTATAAAGATTTTTTTATTTGTGTATGTATGTGTTTTTCTTTCTGATGCGTAATCTGTTATGAATAGCATATAAATGTGCTGGAAAAACGTAATAGTATCATAATATAAGAAACGGTAGAGTTTTTGATATAAAAGTGCGGCAATAAATACTCAAATCTGAGTGGAAAACGTTCGTCTGGCACGCAGTAGGTACGCGGATTTATGTGAAATGCACAATAACTCCTATGTAAATTCAATGCGGAAAAATCCTTTATTATTATTTTTATTTGCCACTTACCCATATATTCAGTTTCAACATATCAGTATAATTGTGTTTATATTTTGCAATAAACGATTAATTGATTCAAATATTGCGAACGATAATTGGATTAATTTCATATTTATTTATTATACATTTGAATACAGTTAATAGCATTATTAAATATGTTATAATATACAATATTTGTAATATTTTGTAAGTGCATACTTTGATAATTTATACGCATGATATTTAATCAAAAATAGCATGTTTCAATACAACCAATTGAAAACGTTTGTATATATTTTTCAGAAAAAAAAAATTATGTGTTTTGTCTAAAACTCACGAAAAAAAAATTGCCATATTTATACTATAAATATATATTTATTTTTTTGATGTGGTTATAAAAATTAAAAACAAAATTATAAACTAATAAAAATATAGGCAATGTAATATATTAATGCATAAATTGGTTTATTTATTAAAGTCAATGTTGTGGTGTCATATTATTTAAAAATGCCGCAGCACCTACGGTCTGAACTTAAGCGTGGTTTACAATGTTTCACTCTGGATGTACACTCAAAGTGAACGGTTGGATGAACGACCCGACCCTTTCATCCTACATTGCGTTGGGTGCAAAGTGGATGTTCATCGCAGATGATCATCCGAAAGTGACAAATCTAAATGGCATTCGGATGCATTATTTTCGGTTTCATCCGCTGTGTACACTCAAAGTGAATGATGAACAAATTTGTTGCCTATCTATTTTTGATGAAACGGCCGTTCATCCATCCCAAAGATGATTTATCTTTGTTTTTATAACAATATATTGATTTATTTGTATTATTAATAAAATTACAATTTCATGGTTAATTTAATTATTAATCAAGTACCGAAATTAATTTATTCACAAAGACGCTGAAATAATCATTTAGTTTAAAATTTATAACCAACTTTTTTTAAAATCATATATAATTATAAAGCTATAGGTAATCTTTATACTGGATCACATTCATTCAGCATTTTTGTGAATGAATTAATTTCGGTAGTTATATATATTTTCGGTTTTAGAACGTTCTGCAACGTTGTCCGCTTTCCCGCTTTCTATTCTCTCCTATCTTCCCATTGTCCAGTCTCCAGGTTTCTCTCGCTCATAGCTCTTGAAATTCCTAGCTCCCATTTTTGCTTCGGTCTGATTCTTCTATTTTTTCCTAGAGGTCTCCATTCTAGAGCTACGTTAGTATTCTTGTTGGCTGCATGTGCTGAATATAACCATACCATATTAATTGTCGAGTTTGG
>JARJEC010066265.1:0-26448 GCA_030264575.1 Tachinus sp. AB-2021 | reverse complement strand
TACAGATACATACATACATAGATATATACATACATAGATACATACATACATACATAGATACATACATACATACATACATACATACATACATACATACATACATACATACATACATAGATACATACATACATACATAGATACATACATACATAAAAACATACATACATAGATACATACATACATAGATACATACATAGATACATAAATACATAGATACATCCATGCATACATGCATGTATGTATGAATGTATACATGCATGCATACAAGCATGCGTACATGCATACATTCATACATACATACATTGGTGGACCTCAAAATGGATATTTTTGTTGAAATCTCGATTTTGAAATTTTGAGGTGAAATTTATACTTTTCTTTTAGGAAGGAAAATTGAATATATGAAACTGACGTTTAATTTTCAGTATAATTATTATAATGCTGCCTAACTGGCTTAATGGTTACTGTGTTGACTGTTGTGGCAGCGGTCCCGGGCAGTCCTTACTACTTGGAGGGTCGACTTTTTCATGTTATGAAAAGTCATATTGGGCACACCTTCTTTCGGATAAGAAGAAAAACTGTGGATCCAGTGTACTGCCTGGATATTGCGTGCATGTAAAAGAACCCAATAATTCAGGTTGGAATTCCAGAATTAGGGGCAAAATTTTTCAGATCTGGTTAAATAAATAAACAAAAATCAGAAAATATTATAATAAAATTAAAGGTTTTACTTCGACTGTGTTTCCCAAGTACATACACATTTATTTTAAGGAGAGAAGACAATTAGTACTCAAATTATTTTTATATGTTTTATAAACCATTTGAAGGTTTTAAATAAACTCTTCTTGTTTTTAACTTGCATTTTAACCTCCAAAAATATTTGGTCACCAATTATAAAACGGTTGAAGGCTTTATACAAATTTCTGCTCACTACTCACCAGATATGAGGCTTTGCTCAGGCCAATATATTTAATTTATTTTTATAAGTTTTATAAACCATTCCAAGGTTTCGAATAAATTTAAGTTTCAAAACTGAATTTTTTGGTCGCCAAATACGAGCTTTAAAACTGAAATTTTTGGTCGCCAAATACGAGCTTTAAAACTGAAACTTTTGGTCATCAAATTCAAAACTGTTGAAGGCTTTGCACAGACTACTATCTACAAATTATTTTTGAATGTTTTATAAACTGATCAAACATTTTTAAATAAATCCTTCCTGTTTTTAAATTGCATTTTGAGCTTCAAAACAGTTATTTTTGGTTACCAAATATAAAACAGTTGGAGGCTTTGCACAGACTACTATTTATAAATTATTTTTAGAATAATGTTTTTGACCTTCAAAACTGGTAATTTTTGCCACCAGCCACAAAATAGTCGAAATTTTTAGGACAACTACCTAAAATATATCTTTATAAGCTTTGCAAACTACTTCGGGTTTTGGAATTGTCTCTTTCTGCCTTGAAATCCACTCTGACCTTCAAAAGTGTTACTTTTGTGCACCAGCTACGAAAGAGTTGAAATCCCAAAACATTTTACGACTTGAAAGTTATGGCTAGATATTTAGCCAGAAATTACGAAGCTTAAACCAGGTTGTCCTGCTTCTAGATTGTCTTTGAAAATTCAACATTTAGTTGATTTTTTCCTACTCATCAAGACCTTTTCTTCTAAATAATATCTACGTTTTGGAAGATTTTAAATACGCCTTCTTCTAAGTTTGTTAAAATGTAAGCTTATATTCGATATTTATTTTTTGAAGAAAATTATATCAAATAAATTAAAATAATAATTATATTGCAATACTTACATATATATAAACTGCTCAACCATAAATAGACATAGTTCCAGCTGTATTATCCAAATACACATAACTTACATAAATCAAAATAAAACTGAATGAGCCCATACTAACAAATTCCATAAAATTCAAACTACTATCCAAACAAACAAATTCAGCTTAGTCATTGTACTCACTAATATTACTATCAAAAATTTTATTAATATAACTCAACCTCAATCATTTAAACAAATAATATTGCAAAATAACCGTTATAAAAGTATAATAACTCTGCAGATAAAAATAAATAATTGTGTTACTAATCACAACCAACAACAAAATAGCAATATGAAATATATGAAAATATATTAATTTATAAATAATTCCAGAAATTCTGTCATTAAAATTAGTATGTTTGCACTCTTTTAGATGAATTTATCAATACATTGAGTATCATTATTGCCAGTGTATATCTGAATTGACAGTAGATTGTTTGGAATTATTAGGTTACTTTTAATTAAAGTATATATCAGTAATAATGTGTTGGCTGTAAAATATATTGCGTTGCGTTTTATTGAATATTGAATTATGTTTGTTGTTATATTGTATTTAGTTTAATATTATGAAATGAACATACGTTGTAAAGAAATGTGTTCCAATTGTTATTGAAGATATTTATTGTTAATTGTTGGCCAATAATTGTGAGCGAGCCGAAGAACACAATAATATTATAACTAACGAACAGAAATAGTAAGAACGTGCACAGAGGACTATCTCATCGTGTCTTTGCTATGGGCTTTCTTGTCCCTTCTATAGGTCTTCACTTGTTTAGCATGATTCTACTCGGTTTTTCTTCGTTTTTTTTAATTTCTCTTATTGCTTTCTTAACCTGTTCATACCATTTTTTTGTTTGAAGTCTGTCTCCTATTTGATTTTCTTTTCAATGGTTATTATTTGGTTCCTCCCTTTGTCGATAGCAACCATTCCACCTCGGTTTTTTATGGTGCCAATTTTAGCTCCTTTTTTTTTATCCATGTTTAGTATTTCATGTCATCCCTGCCTACAAGAGTCACATCGTTTGCAAATGACGTTGTTACATCTTCCGGCAACAACATTTCCAGTAGTTTATTATAGACTAGATTTCACAGTTTTAGTTTTAGTATTGAACCTTACGGTACACCTCTGGTCGGTTTGAACATATCCTGCTTGATTATCAAATTTTGCTGAAGGTTGTGAGAAGACCAAATTCACTGACACTTCCATAATTACAAAAATTGGAAAACGAACAAAGTGTAACATTTATTTTGTTTCAGATTAAATTGTGGGTATTTCCGGAGGGAACAAGAAACAACACAGGAGAAATACACTCATTTAAAAAGGGCGCCTTCCATTTAGCTATTACTGCGCAGCTCCCTATTTTGCCGGTTGTCTACAGTCGATACTATTTCTTAGATGAAAAAAAGAAAATATTTGAGCATGGTAAGCTGGCGTACATTTTTTTCTTGCCTCCTTCAAAAATTTTGAATAAGGCCAGATTTTTGATAGCGTTGTCTGCTAGTACATTGTGTATATGGAAATTGTTTCGTCACGCATTAAGATTACTGTTTTTGCATGTGTATAAATTTAATAATCATTTTAGGTAATGTGGTAATAACAACATTAGAACCGATTCCAACTGAAGGACTAACGAACGACGATCTTGAAGACTTGATGACACGGACACACAAGGCAATGTCTGAGGTATTCCAAAACACAAGCAGAGAGGCACGCCGCTTCTGCGACTGAACTAGTCAATACATAAATAAACTAATTTAGATATATTAAAAGACCATCCAAAGACAACAACACGCCTAAAAATACTCTCTTTGCAAAAAAAGGAAAATAATTTACGCTCCCTTTCGCATAATTTAATGAGCAATCTGCCAAACAGTCAAAATAAAAAATAAATACTTCTCACTGAACACATTTTTTAAGTTATATGACGTTATGTAATTACATTTATAAGTATTTTGAACATATCCATCGACGAACAAGTTTCGTATACCAATATTTATATTTTATGGCTGTTTTTTTTAAAGATACGCGTGTTTGTGATTTTTAAGAGTGATGAGACAGTGCTTTAGACTGCGTATATTAATTTCCCATATTTGATGATAATAATAATAATAATAATAGCTGTTTAATTATGGCGTGAAATTTTTTAATACAAACATAGGGTGATATGAAGGTATAATTAATTTTTTTGTTCAACTTCATCTATAAAATGTATTTATTTTTATAACATTCCTAAATCTGTACTTAATAGTTACCATTTCCATATGAGGGTGTTTATTTTTTGTTTTTTTTTTATTTTTTCTTGCCAATTATTCGTTTTTAGTTGCACCCTTACAGTGTTTATAAATACGCCTGACCAACATACATTAGGTGAAAATTATGATAGAATAAGAAAGAAGTAAGCTATTTTTGGTTGATTGAAATTAATAATTAATTGCCATTTCGTTTATCGATTGAAAAAATGTGATGAGTAATTGCCTTTTCACGATAATGTATGTTTATCAGATTACCATGTATATACCAAAGTTATATAGAGATTATAGTTATAATTGTATTTACCAAAATGTATTATATAATAAATTATTTCAAAATGTATTATTTTTGTAATCAATTCTTTAACAGCTAGCAGTTATGTTTTACATCAATATTTGGTGATTATAACTTTATACTCAACGTATAATGCAACGATTCTCATACAGAGGTTACTCAGGGCAGAAGAATCCGATATATTGAGGTCTAATTCTCGAAGAAAATTTCAGAAATGATAAATAACACAAATGATTTGCTATTGGGTGAATTACAACAAAAATATAGTAACTATGCCAGTTTAAAAATAAATTGAAAAGACACCAATGTATCAATATCATCATCTATTTGACTCGATCTTGATTGACCAAAATGAAAAGAACTCATTTTTAAAAAGTCAAAAAAATATTCACTCGATGCAATGTGGAAATACGCAGGTATTTTCATGTTCATCAAATACTTGCTAATATTTGTTCGTTGCTAGGTGATTTTCATAATATTTATTAATATGATTGGCTGAAATTATGTGAGGGAAATAGTTGCTAATATTTGCTCATTGTTAGGTGATTCTGATAATATTTATTAATATGATAGACTGAAATTTTGTGAGGGAAATAGTCAATGGATTTGCACATGCGATTTAAACGTGTTATGACGAAAATGCGCAATAAATGCCAATTTAAAATGCATTTGTAGCACACAATGTAATTAATACCTCAGAGTAATACTAACACCATGACTGGAACACATGTGTGATTTGATTTTATTGTTTTTCAGTGTGAGGCAGAACAGTATTTTGGCGTATCTAATCATGTGGCGGCAACCATGGGGGGTGTACTGGGTTGCCTATATTAGTATCAATTAATATAATTAGAATTAAAAAGGCACTTGGTGTATTTTTTACTGTATTTAAATTTTTATTTATTTATTTCGATATGTTTCTATTTCATACAATTATTGCCAAGATACAAATAATACAATATGGTTTGGAATAAAGTCTTCCTGTTTTTAAATTACATTTTGAGCTTCGAAACTGAAATTTTTGATCACCAAATACAAAACATTTGAAAGCTTTGCATAAACTTCTATCCACAAATTATTTTTAGATGTTTTAAAAGCCAATCTAAGGTTTGGAATAAAGCCTTCCTGTTTTTAAATTGCGTGTTGCGCATTAAAACTGAAATTTTTGGTCACTAAATACAAAACAGTTGAAGGCTATGCACATACTACTATCTACAAATTATTTTTTAATATTTTATAAGTCAATCTAAGATTTTGAATAAAACCTGTTATTAAATTGCAATTTGGGCTTCAAAACAATTTTTGGTCACAAATATAAAACAGTTGAAGGCTTTGCATAGACTACTATTTACAAATTATTTTTAGATGTTTTATAAACCATTTCAAGGTTTTAAATAAACACTTCTTGTTTTTAAATTGCATTTTAACCTCCAAAAATATTTGGTCACCAAATATAAAACGGTTGAAGGCTTTATACAAACTTCTGCTCACTGCTCACTACTCACCAGATATGAGGCTTTGCACAATATCTTTCATTTATTTTTATAAACCATTCTAAGGTTTCGAATAAATTTAAGTTTCAAAACTGAAATTTTTGGTGGAAAAATACGAGCTTTAAAACTGAAATTTTTGGTCGCCAAATGCGAGCTTTAAAACTGAAACTTTTGGTCATCAAATACAAAACTGTTAAAGGCTTTGCACAGACTACTATCTACAAATTATTTTTGAATGTTTAATAAACTGATCAAAGATTTTTAAATAAATCCTTCCTGTTTTTAAATTGCATTTTGAGCTTCAAAACTGTTATGTTTGGTCACCAAATATAAAACAGTTGGAGGCTTTGCACAGACTACTATTTACAAATTATTTTTAGAATAATGTTTTCCTGATTTTAAATTGCGTTTAGAGCTTCGAAACTGGCATTTTTGAACAACAAATATGAAACAGTTGAAGGCTTTATACAGTCTACTATCTACTAGTTATTTTTAGATGTTTTATATGGCATTTTGATCTTTTTGATAAAGTTTTTCAGTTTTTAAAATGCATTTAGACCTTCAAAACTGGAAATTTGCCACCAGCCACAAAATAGTCGAAATTTTTGGGCAGACAACTACCTAAAAAATATCTTTATATGCTTTGCAAACTACTTCGGGTTTTGGAATTGCCTCTTTCTGTCTTGAAATCCACTCTGACCTTCAAAAGTGCTACTTTTGTGTACCAGCTACGAAAGAGTTGAAGTCCCAAAACATTTTACTACTGGAAAGTTATGGTTAGATATTTAGCCAGAAATTACGAAGCTTAAAGTGGTTGTTCCTGCTTCTAGATTGTCTTTGAAAATTCAACATTTAGTTGATTTTTTCTTACTCATCAAGACCTTTTCTTTTACATAATATCTGCGTTTTGGAACATTTAAATTACGCCTTCTTTTAAGTTTGTTAAAATGTAAGCTTATATTCGATATTTATTTTTTGAAGAAAATTATATCAAATAAATTAAAATAATAATTATATTTCAATACTTACATATACATAAACTGCTCAACCATAAATAGACATAGTTCCAGCTGTATTATCCAAATATAACTTACATAAATCAAAATCCAACAGAATGAGCCCATACTAACAAATTCCATAACATTCAAACTGTACTATCCAAACAAACAAATTCAGCTTAGTCGTAACACATAACTACTTATAAATGTGTATAATAGCATCACTTTTAGTCTCACTAATATTACTATCAAACATTTTATTAAAATAACTCAACCTTAAACATTTAAACAAATAATATTGCAAAATAACCATTATAAAAGTATAATAACTCTGCAGATAGAAATAAATAATTGAATCAAGGCGTTCATAAATTGTGTTACTAATCACAGTCAACAACAAAATAGCAATATGAAATATATGAAAATATATTAATTTATAAATAATTCCAGAAATTCTGTCATTAAAATTAGTATTGTTATCGATTATTGAAATATTATTAAAAATTATGGAAAATGTTTGCACTCTTTTAGATGAATTTATCAATACATTGAGTATCATTATTGCCAGTGTATATCTGAATTGACAGTAGATTGTTTGGAATTATTAGGTTATTTTTAATTAAAGTATATATCAGTAATATTGTTTTTCTGTAAAATATATTGCGTTGCGTATTATTGAATATTGAATTATGTTTGTTGTTATATTGTATTTTGTTTAATATTATGAAATGAACATACGTAGTAAAGAAATGTGTTCCAATTTTTATTGAAGATATTTATGGTTAATCGTTGGCCAATAATTGTGTGACTGTATAATTGTGCCTAATTGTACGTTACGTGTATACATTTATTTAGTTTGTTAATTTTAACTTTTAAATAAAAGGTGTTTAATTGGGTTTTACAATTTTACACTATGAGTATTCCTTTTATAAATTGAAGGTTTCACGTAAATAGTTTTTATTTCTGTAAAATATTTTACTTCTACTCTGCGTTTATCATTTATCACATCCTTTCTGATAGCCTCTCAAATTTGTGAATGTTCGACACAACAGCCACCGTGGTGTGAAATGTGTTTTTCCCTATTATTTATTTATTTAATAAATAGTTTTAAAATCTATTTACTTATTATTCATTTTAAAATGCTATTTTTTGTTTTTATCTGTTGACCCTGTTGTATACTGACAATAAAAACTATTAATTATAATTATATTTAATCTCTTTTTGCAACTTATTATTACTACTATACTAAATTTAAATCTATTTACAACTTTATACTTTCTATAATAAAATGTTAACTAGAGGGCAAATTAAAAAGAAATTAAATTCATTTATCTCTTGATAATTATGTGTCAAATTGTCTTAATTCAACCATTATTGATAAGGGTCAGAATACCACACTCAACGTTAGTTCTATTAGTATCATTTCTCAGTCGGAAGATACTAATAAATACACTGATTTATTAACAGATTTAAGAAACTAACTAGCAAAAAAAGGCAATGTCAATTTAATACTGGCTGAAAAAATATTATTATTATAAAAAAAATTGATTATCTCACATTAAAACTAACCACAAATAAAATCACGATTAAAACCTTGACAAATGAAATAATACAATGCCGTCCTAAACTGTTGATAACCACGGAAACACCGACTGACAAAACAACTACAGCAATGCAGAAGCAAAAACTGACAATAAAATGTACAGTAATGCAACTACTCAATTCAGTATTGGTATAAAAGCGGTAAATAGTACAAAAGAAAATAGACAATATGCATTGTTATCAGAAAATCTGTACTTGGATCAACATAATAAGCATCATCAAACTCACACACAAAAAATGGAAATAAAAAAACAAACTAATTTTTAGTGAATGTAAAATAAGTAATATTCGCATATAAGGAAGCAGGTATGCAAAGGAAGCTGCCAGTTTATTAGCTTGGCTTAAGGCCTGGCCCTGATTAAGAAAAACATGTAGCCAATTCTGTTTGTTTTATTTGTTTGCATTATAAAATAAAAATTAACACTTCTAATCCTGCAAGGAAAAAGTTTTAAAGCTTTATTTTTAAATTAAATTCTATTTTATGTTTATAACTAATGAAATCCATTTTGAATATAATGAAATTATTAAACATTGACATTATATGAATAACTATTACTTTTGAATGTGGATGTTTTATAATGCAATATCGATATTTGACGAAATCGCTGTTTTGTACCTATCTTTAGTTTGAAGCACACATGTAAACACAATGCAGACTACTTAGTGCAAGTTATGGCATATAAAACGGCAGAAGTTGCTCAGAATTGTCTTGCATACACAAACAGAACTTATGTTCGAGGTCAAAACCGGACACGCGGTATGTTAAACAACTTGTGTTACACAATACAGCAAAGTTTCAAACCTGTTGCAAACTGTATCAGCAAAATGTTAAAAGTCAACTTAGTCAACCCACCGCTCGCAAACCTGTTGTTGGACAGTGTTGACCAGGGGGGTGTAGAAAGTATAGCAAGATTGTTGGCAAGTTTTAGCGCCCCGAGTAGTCCCGGCAGTAAGTTTCAAATTTAAGAAAGTGCGTAGAGATGGCGCTATGTGTCATAAAATGATAAAAACACATCTAATTGCTATTTTAAATATTTTACAGGGTTTTTTTTAAGTTAGTAAATTACATGTTATGGTATATTTTAAATTATTTACTAACATATAAAATTATTGTTTAACATGTATAGCCTCAGGTTTTTATTGACGTACGTCGCTGTACCGTCGCTCGTCATTCGGGACACTCCCAGTGTCTCGAATATATTTTTCATGCATTGCATGCGTTGGAAATAATTCAAAATATATCATAATATGTAAACTATTAGCTTTTAATAACGTATAAAGTAATTAAAATAGCAAATACCATGTGTTTTTTGCCATTTTATGACACATAGCGGCATCTCTACGCGCTTTGTTAAGTCCTAAGCTTACTGCCAGGACCACTCGGGGCGCTAAAACTTGTCTAAACTTGCCAGTAATTTTTAACAAGCAATTGAATCATACTACTATATGTATATAGTTGAACTGTGGTGTTGACAGGTGGTGTTGTTAGATTAGATCATTAGCGCAGGTTATGATTCATGTTTACAAACTGCATCTCAAAATTTTGTAAATATAGTTTGTTTATATTATTATTTTAAAAAAATTAGCTTTAATTTGATCAAAATGAACAGTATATTAGCCTTAGTAGTAATTTTAGCTTTAACATTCCATGGAGGTAAATATCAACATATAAATACTTTTTAAAATGGGTGTGGTGATTGTTTTATTGCATATATTTATGTTAAATAATTTTTAGCAAACTCTTTGTGGTGTTTTGAATGTGTTAGCACACAACCTGGGTGCGGAAGACCGTTTAATTGGTGGTTTATGTGGTCGAATGTTTGCAAGGAAGATAATGATGTTTGCGTTAAAATCACAGAAACTAAAGGAGGTCAGTATTATATTGTTAGTTAATCCTACAATTATTCTTTTGCGTTATGATTTCCATCACCAGTAGCTAATGAAAAATGTTGAAACTGAGCGGGTAATTACTAGTTTTCAATGTTATATTTTTTGTTTTTGTTTTGTTATGGTTCAATTGAAAATAATATCGCTTTGGTTTCCGTTTTTGTTTTGTCGAAAATAACGTTTGTTTTCTGTTTGGGGTTTAGATTTTAGTAATTATTTTTTATGTATTATGAAAAAACATGTTTGAATATATAAAGTACTTAATATATAAAATTTTGACGTCCTTCTACTTTTAATCTTCATATAAAACATTACCTAGTCGGTTGGCTTTTTTGGACAAAAATAAAAAAAAAACAATTATTCAATTATTGCTTGGAAATTTTGAAAATTAACTGTTTTCTTCCTCAGCAATATGAATTTTAATAAATTTTTGTCCTAAAAAAACCAGCCGACTAGGTAATGCTTTACAAGAAGAAGATTACAAGAGTATCAACAAAAATTACAGTTGTTTCTGGTTATCAGTGTTCAGTTTCGGTTTGAAGCCCTGTTAATTACGACATGTAGTGTACTCTGCAAAATGTGGTATACTTGGGAACATGAAATAATTTACCCCTTAGTATGCAAGCATCATGAGTACCTATAAACTGATCTGATTTTTCAAAAATATTGTTTTAGCGGAAACTGTGATAACCCGATCCTGTATGAGTACGATAAAAGGCATACGCACTGACATTCCAGCCGATACATACGAAGGATGCCGTCCTGCTGCGAGAGACATTAAATTAGGACATTACGTCAACAATTCAATTAAAGAATTAGACATTCACAGGTAAAATCTATTGAAATATAATGTGGATCAAATCGCAGTGAAATTTATTTTTCAGGACGTATTACGATTCATCAGAATACTGTTTCTGCTTCCTCGATCATCGCTGCAATAACGCATTTGCAAATTTACCATCGATGATTATTTTAACAATAAGTCTCACTATTGCAGGTTTTATTTAATTCCTTGCGATAAATTTTTATATACTAATGAATCCGTCCATACAGCAATTGTAACAAGCAGCGTGCCGTTAATTAATATTTCCATGCACAATCTTTGAATTAATTTAATGAACCGGCATTCTGACATGTTTAACGATTATATTGAATCTCTTAAATATATGAAAATATATTATTTTTAATTAATTTTGATACTATATTTTACAATATGTTATAGGTTTATACATATTCTGTATATTTTATTGTACAAATTATTAATAAATAATTTTTTAGGTTTTTAGATTGATTGAGTATTATTTACTGACATTCTGGTGTTTTATGCAGGCATATTAATTGCTTTGTAAGAATGAACAGTGCCAGACAAGTTTTTGTAATATCACAAAGTTGAGTTTATTATCATCTATCTATACATTTTTGTACTATAGTATATTCATTTTAAGTTTGATCTAATGCCATTAACGAGTCCTTCAATAAATGACAAGGGCATTCAATATAATAAAATAAATATAAACTGGCTGACATTTTGCAAAGACGCATAATTGAAAGTTAGACAGAGATAAAACATTATGTTGGTTGTTATTCATGCACGGATTTATAATTTTATTCTTAATTTGACTTACTCGGTCCACGCCATTATCTGTTTACCATTGCCGTCATTTTATAAAATCCACATTGAGGAACATGTCAATCAATTCAATTAGTATTATATGTATGCAATAAACTTTTTTATAAAATCTGATAGCTCATATAGTGATTCAGTATAAATTTAATAAATACAGTATTATTTCAATTTTTATTTTAAGTTGGTAGATTATTACTACTATAAAATTCTTGTTTATCAATAAATATAATATACATACAATATTATTTGTTATTTGTTTGATAAAAAATAAATTTTGTGTTTGTACCACACACCAGAAGTAAAACTTTTTTGGCAATATACTTAAAAACATTAATTATTTAATACACTTTATTTTTAATATTTTACATAATATGAATGTTAAGTAGAACTGAAAACGGTAAAATCCAGTTCTGGACTGCTCTTCCACTTAACTATCAAATTTTTACAATCAAACTTAGTTCCAAATTGTTTCAACAATTCTAGTAGTATCTTGATAATATGTAGAAATACTCATTATGATTATATTTGGGACTGTTAAAACTTTATTTCATTTCACCACATAGTTAAGGGACGCTTGGTACCTTAAGAGACCCTTAAATTTAAGGCATCAATATTTTGGGCTTAGTGAAAATCTAACCTAATAATTGTAAACATCTGTCACGATTATTAACATTTTTCAATATCTACAAAAGAAGTCTTCTTCAGTGCTAGCAAGTTAACGTAGAATTTACATTTTACATATTGAAACAAAACATGGTAAAACATATTTGGCTCCTGACAGAGCAGAATTTTATTTGCATAATTAAACTAGTAGAGATGTCTTGTGAAGCTTCATATCGACTATTTACTTATTTTTTACTAGTTCTTTCTTGGTCTGAAAATTTGTTTAATTACTAATGATTTGCATGCCCATGAATTAAACAAGAACGAAAAACGTTTCAATCAACACAAATAATGCTTTAAGATTAGAATTAATTTTATTTAAAATCAACCCTTGAGATTTTAAATGTTATTGTCAGGCATGGAGAAAAACATAAACATGCATGCATTATTGATGATATTTGCGTCACGTTTTTATAATAAATAGATATCTGTACTACCTGTGTCATAAAACTTTTCAAAACCACCCTGAAAATGTGTCTGTGCAACGAAATGAGAATTAAAGCTACCCTTAAAGTTAACTGTGGTTTAATTAAACATAGATTTAAGCCACTATGGTGCATACGGCCCTGAATTATTTTATTTTGTGTTTATTTTACGTTTATTTATTTAAACTCAAAAAGTTTTATACATATAACAACCTTATTTTTTATATTAATCATCAAAATAATAATCAATTAAAAGAAGAATATATCAAATCAAATTCTTGGGGCGAAAATTTAAATTTCCGTCACTGGCCTCATTTCATTTATCGGTTTTTGAGTTCACCGAAGTTGACTAATTAGTACCGACTTGATTCGTATGAACTTAAATAGTGTCGTCAAACTTAAAACAAATGAACTATACATAAAGTTAAAAATAGAATTTTCTAAAATCTGTCGATTATTAGTATACTGTCTAACATTTTGTCATGTGAGAACGTTATTATTCTATGTATTTTTTTAAATGTCAATATAACTATCAAAATCATATTTTTCATCTTAAACAATATAAGACTCTACTAAAGGTGAGGTACCTGACAAAAATGTTAGATAATTTGATTTACTCGAAAAAAAAAGCGTAATTTTTGTACAAATTTGTTGGCTACACGGTTGCCGAAAAGTTTGGCACACCAGTGGGGCTAGTTTTTAAATGTGTTATTTTAACGATATCCACTTGCTAAAATATCAATCTGGATTTATTTATTTGTATAGATCTATCCCATATAAACCAATCTAAGCCGGTTAGGTCAATCCAGTGGATTGGTGTTGACGCTTGCATCCAATCTTAATTTTAACCTCGTGAGTTTATATCCGCTTTTTGATAGGATTGAGTAATCCGAGCGGATACAAACTTTTGATATAAATTAGAACAAATGAGAGTATGAATAAAACACATTTACACCTTACCTCCTTACATCGATCTTGGAACACCCTGTATAAAACAAATGGTGTTAGTTGGGTTACATACGCAATATTATAAACTTGCAAATTGCAAAGTTGTTTAATAAAAATATCAACGTTAGACATATCGGTGCAATGATCTCAAAAATATAATTATCTAAGTATGTTAAAATATCTAGAGAATTATTTCATATAAAAGTTTCAATAGAAAATGTAAAAATATTACAATTAAATTTGAATTTAGCACATACGCAGTTCTTACATAAAAAAACATTTTTAAGCATTCGAAGCTATATTTTATAAATAAATCAATAAAATAATTTTGATAATAGGAAAAATAGAATTTGCGATAATGATCTTACAACATAAAAATGGTTTGCTTCCTACCTTTTATGAAGTAGATTATTCTGGGATTAATATTTAATTATTTTTAATTTTTTATGTTCTTTTCTTTGCATATTACATCTTGTTAACTAGCATCAGCGAAGCATTAAATAAATTCCGCGACTTATGTAGCCGACACAAATTAATTAAAGAAAATATCAACCCTTGTTTGTTCGTTCCATAGAAACGAGTCCAGTTTTAAATAATCAGGCCTATTGCGTATCAAAAACGTTATAAATAATGGAATATGTTATGTTATCATAACGTGTAAAAATAGCATGAGTCATATGTTGAAAAATTCGTAATGCGTATCAAGTAATGTTAAAACGGTATTAAGTTTAGGTAACGAATTAGAAAAGATTACATATGTAATTCGAATGTAATGAACAAAGATAAATTAAATTATAACGTTTTGTCGGGTTTGACAAATAAAACTGTTATGGAGGTTATGAATTAATTAATTTGTGGAGCTATTGAAGTGTGGATGCCGGACAAATGCATACTTGCATAGTTATCACAAGTGATGTCAAAATATCAAAAAAGATAGGCGCCGGTTTATGCTCTTAACTCTTTTGGATGTATAGTACAACCAAATTAGCGTGGCCTATGGAAAGCATTTTCACGCAATGATAGAAAACGACCCATAACACGAGACAGGTTTAGAGCATGCTCGGAGACAAAACTAGCGCTGTTTTGTCTCTGCATACTATAGACTCTCGTGTTATCCGTCCTTTTCTATTGTTGCGCGAAAAAATCTTCCATAGGCCACGGTGAGTTGATTATACTGCAGTTACTTGAATATTTCATGAGTACGTGTTCTCGTATAATATATGCATTCATCGACATTTCTATTTTTTGCTTTAAGTTTGGTTTATTAAATATAAATAATTAATAAAAACTGATACGTATAAGATGTAACGTAATATTACACCTTGAAAAACAAGGTGGACTTATGTCAAAATGAATGAATTTTTAATACTGTCATTTTTAAAACTGTCAATTAAATATTTAATGCAATAATATCTGAAAAATAAATTTGCTTGTAGAAAAAGTATAATACATAACTATAGTTGTAATGCAATTACACACTCATAGAAAGAATTACACTCGTTGCTACGCAATTGAGTAATATTTCCACTCGTGTATGATAAGCTTCTTACTAGTATCATTATATAATATACTATTAAACATACACGTTATGGCTAACCTGAGCTCCATCAGGTCATGTTATTTTCACATGTTATAGTTAGTAAAAACGTTAAATATAACATGGAAACGTTTAGTTATATCTGTTACGAAATACCAAATAATGCAAAACAGTTATTTCAGCTTATATCGTGCATGTTATGGCGAATTTATAGAACCGATCTAGCATTAGTAATAAATTTAGATTTAGCATTAGCGAGTTAAATACTAGAGTTGTCATATACCCATTTATGGAAATTTAGCATTGGCTGTGGCTTTAAGATTTGGCCTTGAAATTTTGTAATATTTAACTTCTGTGGCTAAATTTTGTAGTAATACTCATGCGTTATGTGAGCGGGCAGCTATTAACGTCAAAAGCTACGTTAGAAGCGTTCGGTGAGGAGTGGTGTGATGGTCATGTGACGTCGGTCTATGTGTACACTACACCATAATAAATAAACGTGTTTTAGTGTAAATTATGTTAAAATAATATTATCGAATTGCAAACGGCTAAAGTGGATTTTGTGTAAAAAATATGTTCGGTGCAGAATAACCAAACGCAGCTAAATGCGACACAAGCGCCCGTTTTCACGTGCATGCGTAAATACTTCAATTTATATTTAAATTCCTCATTACGTGTATATCTAAACTTATATTTAATACTAAATTTATTATTAATGCTAAATCGGTTGCGTAAATTCGCCATCAAAGTTAATGTTTTGGATACAAAATGGCCATGGCCCTCATTGTCTAATGTCTACTAAAGCAATTCTATATTAAAATTCTGGTGGAAATTAATAAATATTTTTTTCTGAAAAATATTTATTTTCTACGATCAAATCTTTGATAGTGCGTAAGTAATATTATACATGTGTGTAGCGAGGAAATTGGTTCGTTTTATGGCGTTCCTAAAGCGACGTCTCTGGCCATAAAAGCGTATTTATTGTTATCAACTTAGCAACGGAATAAAAATTCAATTTTCAAATAAAAATATAATATAAATATAAATGCAACTTAAAGCGTCTAATTAGCTCGATTGTACACGTCGAAACGTTACATTTAACTTCCAATTAACAATTACAATTGCAATTAAATTTTTAAAGAATCCATTCGCTTGTTTCTTGGAAATTTTTATTTAATTCAATTTCCACAAAAGTCAGTGAAATACATATTCAATTAAATTATTATCTGGAATTATTTTTTTAAAATTAAATAAAATAACTAAAATAATGATGATTAAAAATGTCTATTTGCTGGTGCTTTTTTAAAACGCCAGATAACATTTGAACAACAATTAAAAAATGAACAAACATCTTTTTTTAATACATTTGAAATATTTTTAAAATGATTTTTATGAACTAATGATTTTAAAATGATTTTTTAGCAATAAAAGTGAAGAATGAAATGATCCACGTATTAAAAATGAATATACAAAGGTCGGCGAGATACAGGCATGTCCTATACATTATATTTACGAGTGCCGGGAACGTTTCGGGCTTACACATGTTATATAAGGACACGAGTAATATTTATAAAGGGCCGCGCCATGTGATTTATACGCCACTTTTAAAGCGATATACGCACGACGTCAGATGCGTTCAAGTTTCCGACATTAAAGCACGCCTGATCTTAACGACCGCAAAAAGCCCACCACTCTCATATATACGAAAAATATAAATAATTTCAATATAATACCCTCGGGAGAACAACAAAAAAGTTTGATGCAGCCCCGATAAAAATAGGAATCGTCTTTAAAAAATAATTGGGGGTTGTTTTCTTATGATGGTTTTAAATCGTGCGATGCGGAGGTTACCAATTTAGATCACATTATTGAAGAAACTGCTTTTTTTAGTTTTTATTAAGTTTAACCGATAAAAGGGTTTCTTAAAAATTGAATTGCCTAATAAGTTTTTTTAATTGTTTTGTTTTATGAATAAGCACAGTATTTAAGTATTGTAGTGACAAAATGGCAAGTCACGCGAAGTTCATGCGCTAGAAATATTAGTAATAGTGACAAACAATATTATGAGTGACAGTGACAACATGTAGCACAAAATTTAATATTTAATAATTGCACAACTTGGCTTAAAAAATAATTTAATATATTTCACATCCACCAGGCGTCCCACGATGGCTCATCTTTTGTCATTTTAATTTTTTTATCAACATTTTTAAAATAATGCGTTTTTACGAAAAATAAATAATAATTATTCAGTTAATTATTAAATAGTCTTTACTTTATCAGCTGACAATGTATATTTAACAAATGGTAATACTCTATTTGATAAAAAAACCACTTGGCATTTTATACCATACATAAAAGGTTTGTCGGAAAATTAATTGTATTCAATATTCGAAGACTTTATTTGGTGAAAGTTACTTATGATTCTGAAAGTATAAAATATTAAAACTGCATTTTTAGAATGAAGAAAAATGTAATTAATGAATGCGCATGCACTCATTGTAATCTAAAATATATCGGATAAACCAGTTAAAAATGAAAAGATCATACCAACACAAAAATGACCACAAAAAAGAAAAACAGGTTTAGTTTGCTATCACGTCTGCCAACCGGTTACATTTTTAATTTAAATAAATCAAAAATCTTTTAATAAAATATTTCTAAGAACAAAAAAGGTTAATTTATGAAACTTTTGCGGATCAATATTTATTTCCTATTTATTTAGTATTGGTACTCAAAAGAAAAATACATTAATGTGTCGAATTGCTGCATTAAACACCCCTCAATAATGGTGTCATAAACAATTAATATTACCTTTAAACAATAACTTATAAAAACAATTACCTGTTTCAACAATACTATATTGATTGGGGAGTTGTATAGTTTATTATATCGTTTCTCCTTTTTTAATTAGCCGATTAATTATTTTATGTGTAAATTTTATAATTTTATATTTATTATACCGAGTGTCCAGTGTTCAACCTCGTATATAGGGATTTACACGGTGTTTTATGTTTTTTTCAAATCTCTGCTCGCCAAATTACCTTACAAATAAGATAATAGTATCGTTAGAAAGATGATATTATTCTGCATCAAAGATGCAGTTTTTATTTAAAAGCTGTAGTTTATTTAAAAAAATAACATGGTACATAAGATAACAGTGCTATGAATATAATAGAATAGAATTTTACTCCCTGAAAGCTGAAGAGCCGTTCAAAAAAAAAGTAAAATAAAAACCAATTAAATAATTCGGAGTACGATTTTAATAACAAAAATAAATGTAAGTATTTTTATATGTTAAGATTTAATTAATTACTGAGTGGCATAAAGAATTCTTGACATCAAGAGGATTTGAACCGAGCTCATTTCCATATTATTCCGATACTGGCAAGTTAGTTTTCAATATACAATTAATCCCATTCATAATAAGAACTTTTCCATCAGCCGGACGCTTTCAAAGAAAACGCAATTACACAGATAAAGAGAGATAGAAAGACATCTAGGTTTTGCATAAAATAAATGAAACGTATTCATGTAAATGAACCTTTTTTCAACAATATGCCGACTTAGTCCTTATTCCCACCTTTTCACTTCCAATTGAATGGCTGATGCCGAAATTAAAGCCGGACCGGACATAAAAGTAGACGAGCTAAAAGCCCATATTAAAACTATCGATTTCTTAATCAAACTTTTGAATGTCTCCGCGTTGCATTATGAATGTGCACAAAAGGAATGGAAGGGGAATGGCAAAGCGAGATAGCGATGAAATAAATTTTTATTATTGTCGTTATCATCTCTCCTTTAATTAAGAGGAGCGTAATTATCGTAAACATAAAAAGGTGCCTAATAAAAGTAAATACGCACACTCGCAGAGAGAAACTTTTCCTCCGCCCTAAACGTTTTCTAGTTAAATTTAAAAATACGGTAGTGGAAGGAGGTGGTAATTACTTTATGTTTAATTAATGCCTCGCAATTACCGTATTTTTACTAGCACTAGAAGAAAGTAATGTAGCTTTTTTTGCTATCTGTTAGTTGTTGCTAAACGAATGCAGCGGAAACATCTTCACGGTATTAGCTTAACGACCCCGTATTAATCAGGCAGTTTCCTTTTTATTGTGATCCCCTGATTAAATGCACATTTGCTGGTTTTTACGGTGTCCTAAAACAACGTTTTTATTTTACCCAATCGTTTGAATGTTATTTTATTACCAGAAACTAATTGTGGTTGAGAAGAATTTTGATTACACAATAATTTATGAATAAAAAATTCAACGTGGAAATTAATGAACATATCAAATCAAACCAACTTGAAGCCTTGAGGTACCTAGATCTGGCACAACCTTTTATCTCTTCATTCAATAAAATATATTAAATTAATAATAAATTGATTTCGAAATGATTTAGTTAATATTACATTACCGAATTGCAACTCGATTCCTTGCAACGATGGAAATAGCCGTCGGCACGAATCCTTGCAAGTTGGAAGCAAATTAAATGTCACCGGAGATACATCCACATTAATAATTTAGTTTGGCGAAACGTAGATGCCGTGCAGTTCGGCGCTACATCAGATAAATGAAATCAATCAATGCAATCGCTGCAATATATCCGCCTTGTAAAACTTGCGGCGCGCAGGGAAACAAACGCAATTTGTATTTCCACTTTGCTAACGCTCTCTGACGGCACAAATTAATAACGTTAAAAAATCCGCAGTTTAAAAATTATTACCCGCATTTGTTTAATCATCGATTTTTCTTTCTTTCTCTAATGGATTAAAAATGGTTATTAAGCTATTTGTATAAATATTTAATGCAAATTGCCAGAGAAAGAAAGAGAGAGAGAGAGAGAGAGAGAGAGAGAGGAAAATAGAGAGAGATAGAGAGATAGAAAGAAGGGGAAGATGCAAGATTGATTAATCCGATTATTATGCAAACAGCATGTCGGGACGAACAACAGAGGCAATTTAGATCGGAATATATATATTCATCCAAAGACGATGTTTTAATTAAATAAAACAAAACGACAATTATTAAACAATTAGTTGGTTTTTTGTTGGCATACTTTATATGCAGCAACTATTTTCAATTAAAAAAATATTACCCAAGGTTAATAACCTTTTTGGCATACATTAAATTTTAAAATTGAAGAAAGTTTTGAAATATGTATTTACAAATTTTTGGAAAATCAATTATTAATGAGTTGTTCTTGAGAACAAAGTATTATGAAAATTTCGAAAAATTCAAGAAAAGAATTTAAAAAAAATATTGAAGATTTTAATTTGACTAAAAACACAATTTCAAAAAATTGAAAAAACATTGAGATTTTGTTTAATTCATAAATTTTGTCAAATTATTTATTAATTAAATGAGAATGTATCATACTAACTTATGAAAACATTATTGTAATTTTTAAATAATTTAAAAATAATTTTCGATAATTTTGTAAAAATGTTTAAGATTTTGTTTTAAATTTCCAAATTTTTGATTTTCATTTATTAACTCAATGGTAATGTCTAGTATAATTTCAAAAGATATTTTTGATAATATTGGTTAGTAAGCAGTTTTAAAATTTTCATTGGTAATACAAAGACTGTATTGATGATTATCGAATTTTAAATTTGTTTAATTTTGAGAGGTAATTATGTTGCTTGGAAACTACACGAGCACACTGACTGTAGTTTCGTAAAGCAACATGGTTATATCATGATAAAAACTTAGACACTCTAACTTTTTATTTATTATAATAAAATATAAATTTAATCATTTATATTTTACTCACTATGAACTTCTCTTGCAAAAACACTAATGTCTAAGCCAAAGAAAAGCTTGCATTTAAATTAGATTGAAAGAATCAGAACAATTTTTAAAAATTTGATAAAAATATTTATAGTTAAAAAATATATTTTGAACAATTATTTATTGGCCAATAAATTATTTAAGAAAAACATCAAAACGTTCAAAAGAGAAAAATAATTTAGATTTAATATGAACAATTTATTAATTTGAAAAAAAACAAATTAAAATTTTTAAAATATTACCGAGAATTAAATTTTAACAACAGCTTTGTATTATATTAATAAACTTTTCAAAACTTTTGATAAAATCTATTAGTTTTCTTCAAACAAATACTAAAAACAAAATTGATTTAAGAGCTACGTAGGTATAGGATTTACGTTCTACAAGCACGTCAAAGTCAATTTTTGAAACATTCATTACTTGATATGCTTACATATATACCGTTGTGTGTACGTCTAGTCTATGCTAGCACAATTTAATAGCGTAGTAATTATTTAATAATTATAATATTCCAATTTCAACTTAGGCTCCATTTAAAAATTTAAATTGTAAATAATTATTATTTACAACATTCGTATAATATTGGTCACCGCCGATTTTTCCCGTGTGTATTGTGCTAGCATAGACATGTGTAAGCATGTTCAGAAAATAATTGTTTACACATTCAGAAATATCAATTAGTGACTCAATGGCTAGCTAAATGTATAATAAAAATTAAAAGTTTGAGAAAAATAGCATTTATAATGCAACAGTTGTAATTTAAAAGAAAACTCATTTTTAATGTTTACTTTTTCTAAATTGTTTTATTAACTGAATGACAATGAGCCGAGGTGTTACTTAATGTTATGTACTTGGGTGATTTTTGGGCTAATTTTAACTGAAAAAGTTCGTATAAATGAATATCATAAAAATCTTGACTTTTCATACAGGGTGTCCTGAATTCTGTAGCAAGTCGGTAACATGGGCTAATAAAAATAAATAAGATAAATAAATTTAAATAAAAAAAAAATATTTAGGTTTTTTAGATTATCTTTGTAACTAAAATTTATGGAAAATATGAGTCACCACAATAAACTGCACACCTTTGCCCATTTAACCTACTTGTTATTTTAATTAATAACAAAAATACCTGTTATGCTACTCAATTCGGGATATCTTGTAAACAGGGTGCTGAAATTTTTTCTTCTGTTTTTCCCGTTTATTATTGTGACTATCAAAATTCTCCCAATTGTTTTATTAAAATGCATGCAACTAAAAAATATTGATTTCCGGACAAAGTTTTTATTGGGTGTTTTGCCATAAGAATTTTGACCTTTTGTAAAAATTTGTGTAGTAGTACGTACACAAAAAGTCTCTTAACTTAACGCTACCTCAACTTTAGATTACGTAGGTATTTTTATTTTTATTTTAGGAATATCTGCAGGCCTATTCAATAAGTAAGAAAATCGTTAACTCAAGGTCGATTGTTAAGTTAACAATATTTAACAGAGTCCGTATTCAGTAATGCCGCCGCAAAATATTTTAGTTGTGAAATTAACGATTTGTCTTTAGATCGATCTTTAATTTAACAAGCAGTTCGACCCTGTTAGTATCTAAATATATATTTAACCTTACTTTTGGTGAAGCATCGGTGCAGCAATCGCATTATTAAAGCAAAAATCAGCGGTTTATTTCACTTGGTCGTATTTCAGAAAGTAAAAAAGTAAGTATATTATTGATTTTGATATTAAAAATAATATAAACATAAAATAAAATAATTTAATTCTTTTATTTTAAATGGAAAGCGCAAACACGTTTTAGATCTTAAAACAGATCGAGAATCGAGATGAATGTTTGTTTACTATTTATTTAACCTCAAAGTTACGAAAGAAAATGCAAACAAAATAGGCCGAGAAACAAATAAAGTAAACAACGAGTGAACAAATTCAATTATTCATTTGTTTATCATTATTTTATTTCAATTTTATGTTCCGATTTAAAATCCTTTTCGCTATAATACTCGTTTACAAATTGGCCACCTTATGATTAATATACTCTTTAAAGTTTATTTAACTTTAATGTGAAATGACACCGTCTGACTTACCACTAGAATACAATTTATTTGTTTAAAAATTAATAAAACTATTGTAGACAAATCGGGAAGATATTTACAACAAAAACACAGACTGATTGTTCAAATAAAACTTTATTTATAAAAACTTTTATTTTTCTTCATACCTACATACGGATAAATCCTTATTTCACTAACGTGCCTCCTAAAACAGAAATTCATTAATCATTTTTATTATAATATTGTATTATTATATACCATTATTACAATATTCTACACTACCCAATTTAAATTTAAATCTATCATTAAAAATAAGAGAATTAAATTATTTTATTTTATGTTTATATTATTTTTAATATAAAAATCAATAATGTACTTACTTCTTTACTTTCTGAAATATGTTCAACTGAAATAAACCGCTGATATTTGCTTAAAAAAACTGATAGTTCACCAAAAGTAAGGTTAAATATATATTGAGAATGCTAAAAACAGGGTCGACCTGCTTGTTAAGTTAAAGATTAATCTAATTAATCTACAAATCGTTAATTTGACAGCTAAAATATTTTGCGGCCGCGTTACGGATTCTGTTAGATATTGTTAACTGTTGTCCTTGAGTTAGCGATTTTCAATATCTTTAACTCTTAAAGATTTACCTGAATAGGTCTGCTTGGCTGATTAATCTGATTATTTCACTCTAATTGAAATGCAAGCTTTGATTGGCTTAGACAGGATTTATACAAGCGAATTGATGAATTACAATTAATATAATTATTGTTTGTGTTTTTGCCAGTCACGTTCATAATATTACTAAAAATTAAACCAGGTGTTGTCAGTAAAATATAATTTGAATATTAATATTTATAATAAATAAAAGGTTATAGTATTTAAGTTTTTTCATGAAATAATCTTGACAAATACAATAGGTGGCGCTATTGCTAGCACGTTCGTGGTGGTTTCCAAGGAAAATAATTTATCTCTCAAAATCGAACAAATTTAAAATTTAATAATCATCAATACATAACATTGAAAATACGCACATGAATGAAATCAAAGTAAGTGTTATAAGAGTTGTCCGCGGTTTTTGTAAACAATATAGAATACTACACTAAGTATTTAGAACTAGAACAACCATTACAATGTACAGGTAACCAGTATCACAACGTAAATCTGGCCACATAAACAAAAATGATTAAATAACAAGTTTAAAATTTATTATCTAATTTCACGTTGCTATTAGCGGTATTAATAAAATGCAGACAATTGTTTCATGTTTTATAAAATCATTGCATTTTAAGTCGAATTTACGCAACCAATTTAGCATCATTAGAAATAAATTTAGTAATAAATATAACTTTATGCTACGTTTACATCTGACACTTATTCCATGAAATTTATGTCAGACAGAAATCATAACAATGCAAACAGAGAAAAATTTATGTCGAGAGACATAATAGCTATTGTTATCTGATTGGCAACTATATGTGTCGTCATAAATATCATGCAATAAGTGTCAGATGTAATTGCATCTTTAGAAACAGACGTGATGAATTTATGCAACGAATTTAAATATAATATAAAACACGTTTGCTTATTATAGTGTAGTGTACAGATACATTGACGACCTTGACCATTACTGTGCACCGCTCGTGCACCTCACGAAATCGTTAGCCGAACGCAGCTTTTAACGTTATAACTGCTACAGCTGCTCGCCAATATAACGCATGCGTATTACAACAGAATTTAAGGATTTAGTCGTGAAAGTTCAATATTATGAACTTTCAAGGCCAAATCTTAAAGCCACGGCCAACGCAAATTTTTTTATAAATGGATAACTTTAGTATTTAACTTGTTAATGTTAAATCTTAATTTATTACTAAATTAGTAAATTCGCCCTTAGTGATTTTCGTATTCCAAGAAGAGATGAATAGAATAATTGATTTACGTGTTTAGTGCCACCGCATGTAATAATGAAATCAAAGTGAGTGGTTGTGTGACCTTTTTGTAAACTTTTACCATTTCTAATTTTTGAAATTGATTTATTAAGTTTTTAACAATGTATATTAACAATGTTAAAAAAAACAACAATATAGCGGAAACTGCACTGTTAATAAATTACTACATATCTATCAATATAGTGTTTAAAAAATAAGTCAATATATACCTACCAAGTCACGCTGTTCCCGTTTGTAGGTAGTAACACACACTAAAATATCAAACTTTGGTTTTTAAAATGTACTTCGTACTATTTATCTTCATATCTTTTTATCCTTCCATACTTTTTTTACTTCTGCACTATCCATACATCTAGTCATACACGATCTCTTATTTTTTTTATCTTGAATTTTTCATTTTTGCAATCATTTACTTAAACTAACCTAACCTAATTTAACTTACAACCTCCAACCACCTTTTACATGGTTTACATATGCCTTTCAATACAGATATTTTTCCATTATATTTTAGTTTGATTTGTCACTTGATCCTCATGACCAAACCAACTTAAAGTACTTTGTTCGTACTATTCTATCGACTTACTTACTTCCAAACCACATTCATTCATTACCACTCATTTTTTAACCTTGTCATACGAGCTTTTCAACATACACTTCTTAAGTACCAAATTCCAACTCCATTTTTTGTTTTTCTTCTGAAATAGCTGTGCTTTAGGTCGTTGTTTTTACCGAGAAATTAAATTTTATTAAAACAGTAATTTAAGTAAAACTGTAAAAAATGTTTATATGTATTTTTTTGTAAGCCCTTGTAAATCAATTAAACAGCTCAACAATATGTGTGGTATAAATTTCAAAAGAAAATTTTAAAATTATTACTCGAATATTTAATTTTTTTAAAATAATTTAAAATAAAGTAATTACGACCGCAACATAAATTACGTAAACAATTTATTAATTAATGTGCCTATGTATTTAATAACTTTTAATAAGAAAACTGCCCAACTGTGTTCTTACACTTCCCACATACTGGCTTATTATTTCTCACACGCTGCGAATAAAATGCAATATTACATCCTAGTAACTTTAGTAGATGATACAA
>JARJEC010066261.1:0-10199 GCA_030264575.1 Tachinus sp. AB-2021 | reverse complement strand
GTATAGACGTTTTAAAACATCATGTACGTTATAATGATTTTAAAAGACGCTGCATAAACATTTTGAAACATCCCGTATACAGATTTTTAAACACTCTGTATAAACTTTTTAAAACCCCTATATTGATTTGGAAAAACCCTATATAAACTTTTTAAAACACAGTATACAAAGTTTAAAATACTGTAAGTCGAAAAAACCCTGTATAAACATTTTAATATATCTTGTATAAAAAGTTTGACACACCCTGTATGTAAAATTTGACACACCCTGTATATCGACAGAAACACACTTTAACCACTTAACTTATACATTAATTTTGAATTTAATGTAAAAAAATTAATTTTTTGTGGCAAAAATGTTTACTTACCTTTAATTAAAAATCAAAAAAATATATTTAATGGCATAGTAAGTGTTTTTATCCTGGAAGGGACTTAGTTACAGAAAAAGATATATGTAAGTATATAGATATAAATATAAGTACATACGTTTTATAAAAAAATATTATAGCCTTGTTTATATTCTTTATGTACACATTTTTACTTTCTTTTTAAGAGTTGAAAATGTTATAGGTAAATACCTATACGAAATTTTATTCAAAACATTTTATTTATGGTCATATAAAACATGCCCGTATCCAGAACGCATTGTCCAAATTTATTCCGGTAAATATTACAACCTCACGTATTGGACATGGGCGTGTACGTTAAGTTGTTAAAACAACATAACATAACAATTTTGAAATACCCTGTATAAACATTTTAAAACACCCGGTATAATAATTGTGAAACATCCAGTATAAACTCTTTAAAACACCCCTATAAATATCTAGAACAATTTGAACTTCACAAAAATTTACCAAAAAAATATTAGCACCTTAGCATCTAAGCGGAATATAGATACAGCGCTAGTTCATACGCAGGCGTGTTATTGGCCAATTCCACATTGATACCTTTAGGCCGTGATTTATAGAGGCGCTAGCAGTGGTTTAGATTGGAACATTGTCACGATTACACAGGGTGGACCGGGAGCCAAGATATTATTAGCGCTTCGTTAGTCCAGCCGTCTGAATCTAATTAGATATAATAATTGGAATGACCAAAAATAACAAGCTTCAATGTTAGACGGAGATGTCTGTGTACGATGCGTCAACCTCTCGTTCTAACGCTGTTTGTCCAACGGGAGCGCGCAACGCTACTACTTTTTCAATAAATGCCGTAAAATAAAAAGCTACATCCGACGGGGTGACATATCCAGTACGGCCGATTTCGCATGTTTGCAAGACAAGCAATGTTGGGCACTTAGATGGGTGACCACATAGCCCCGCCTACCGCTACCATTCGCCATTGTGAAACAATTAATGGCGCTCTAGATATCAAAGACAAATTTGTACAGTAACAAGCCTTAACTCAACACATACGGTAGGCGTGTGTGCATACACACGGCTGAAGGACCTCGAGGTCGATGGCCAGTTGGGTAAAACCGAATAAATACAAATACAAATGGTATGCGAGCAGCACATTTGTTTTAATAAGTATATAAGACTGAAATGGGTTCGCATCGTACACAGCGCGCGCTCTCTAACACGCCGGACCGATTTTAAAGTAGGCTCTCCCTTCCAGTTTTATATAATTCAGTGGTATAGCCTCGCAGATATACGACCATAATTATTATTGTTGATTGTATATTGTATATAATATATCTCTACAGATATACTGTGACACTTGCGTTTAGCAGTGGGGTAAACAAAATGACTTAAAATAGTAGTCAATCATACGCTAATAATGCTGACTCGTACGAGCCCGTTATCGAACTTTGCATCCTTTTCTAGCGGGCCTGGTTACGATGGCAAAGTTATATTAAATTTTAAAACAATTTACATTCGGTAAGTCTTCTTCAATATTTATTTTGTTTATCGCAAAGTTCTATGGAAATTAGAAAAGTTTACTATATTTTGTGTGAAACGTTGAGAAATGTAATAATTTACATGCCGATCATTTTCGCGCTTTCGATACTTTCTTTTACAAAGCAAAACAGAAATAAACTAAAGTCATTAAATATATAATTCCTATAAAATATTTTTGCTTTCAAAAGTATTTTAAAGTAATTAACCCATATTATGATAAATGGCTAAAGGAGTAACGCGATAAACAAGAACGCATAAAGATGCGCTCTAAATTCATTTTACTATAACAAAAATAAACACAGTGGAACAAATTTCCTGGAAGCGATTTTATGTGGGGAATATGTGCCGATGTTTTTCTCCGGTGTAATTGGATTAGAGATGAGTTTTCCGAGAACGCTAAAGCAAGTTTCGGGAATGCTGGTATTGTGTAACATTTCGATCGATCGCGTTTTCCAGAAATTGAAAATTATGTTGGGTGAAATTCCGGGAGCACATCGTTGGCATCAAAACACAAAACGCATTAGCAGTTTATTAACTATACATTTCGATTCGGGGAATTTTCACATTAAATTAATTTAATTTTAATTGGAATGACGGGTGTTGTCCCGAAGGATGCCAATGAAATAATTTGTGGAGATATGAAATATTAATTTACGTCGGAATGCAATTTGTTTCTAAATAATTTACATATTTACTTGTGCAAATCATTTTTTTTCTTCGCCGATTCTATATTATACATGAATAATAACAAAATTAAATTAAGCAGTTTAAAAAAAATTCATTAAACAGAAAGACTCGCCAAAAGCTGCCCAACATGCTACACAGTCGAAACCATAGAACACATCCTAGAACAACTTACAAAATACACCACTAGAAGGCAAATACTACTCACAAAAACCAAAAATCAAACACTAACTGACGTATTCAAAGAAATACAACATTACATAAATGTCATAGAATACATTGAAGAACTACCGGACATATAAACTTACGAACACAGCAAATCATGGCTACATGTCATCCGACAAAGCCGCTACATATATATATATATATACATATATATATATATATATATATATATATATATATATATATAGAAACTCAAAAACTAAAAATAAATATATTTAAATATTTTTGATTTGATTATCCTTGTCATACTGGTTGCTTGTAGATTATATTTATTTTTTTAGTGTTATTCTAGTTGCTTTATATTTTCCAAAAGAAAAGCGCATAACCAACCATTCACTTTAATTAATAATATTTATATACAATATTTTTAAAACTAATATAACAATATAAAAATAATATTGAAAACATTCTTTGTCATATTGAAATAATGTTTTGTTGTTTATATCTTTGAGAAACGTAAATATGCAGAATGCAAAACTAACTGCATTTATTTTATCTTTTCAACACTGTGCCAATCTGTTAAATTTGGATACTCAGTTCAGCGCACTCGCTTCCCTTTGTTTACCATCCTTTAACAAAGATATTATGTGACAATGATGAAAGCAGGAGTACGGTAATATAATATGGCGTGCTTAGATATTATAATTATTTAACTATAACATAAAATAATAATTTACTTTATACAACATACTTGCATTTAAAATTTATATTTTAATGGTTTAACGGTTTAATGGTTAAATATTCTAAGATCTCTGGATCTCGTATAATCCATAACCTATTTAGTTTGTCTACAAAGAAAAAACGCAATAAAGGGTCCTTTAGCCACGTGTCTCCGTCTTTTCTTATAAAATATTTAAATTATGAATTAGTTAAAAAAATATTTTAAAAAATCGATACGGCCATTAATAAAGTTTCTCGAACAAGGAAAAAATACTAAACAACTGGTTCAATTGAAATTTTTAAATAATTTCTTGGATTAAATGCAATTTATTCTAAACACGCGTAATAATCTGAAACATATTTTCCATATTAAAACTAGGTTAAATCTGCTTCAATTTGGTGTTAATTTCACTTCATTTTATGTGAAACATCCATCTAACGACTGCTGCCATATTCACCTTGGTAGTGATAACATGGTAAGCCACGTGAAGTTCGTGCAGTAAAACATTAGTGGCAAACAATATTACGAGTGATCTACCAGGCGTTCTCCCAAGGCTCCCCATTTTAATTATTTAATAATTAATACCAGTTTAATTGAATTTTTAAATAATTTCTTGGTTTATAGGCAATTTATTCAAAAATAAACTTAAACATTTTCCAGTTTCATGTTAATTTCAATTGTTTACTAATAAAATCAATTTAACTGATTTGTTTTAAATAATTTTTTGGATAAAATGTGATTTATTAAAAATAAACTTAATTAAGGTAAGCTGAAATAAGTTTTCGCTGAAACTAGTATAAAATAGCTTCAATTTGATATTAATTTCGATTGTTTCTTACTTCATTTCAATTGTTTAATAATTTATATCAATTTAACTGAAATTTTTAAATAAATTCTTGAATCAAAAACAATTTGTTGAAAATAAGCTTAACCAACCTAGGTTAAAATGAGTTTTTCTTGAAACTAGTTTAAAGCAGCTTTAATTTGACATTAATTTCAATTGTTTCTTGGTTTATTTCAATTGTTTAATAATTAATATCAACTTAAATGAAGTTTTTAAATAAATTCTTGGATTAAATACAATATATTGAAAATAAACTTAATGAGCATAGGCTGAAATAAGTTTTCACTAAAACTAGTTTAAAGTAGCTTTAATTTGATATTAATTTCAATTGTTTGTCGTTTAATTTCAATTGTTTAATAATTAATATGAAATTTTTAAATAAATTCTTGGATCAAATACAATTTGTTAAAAATAAGCTTAATCAATCTAGGTTAAAATAAGTTTTTCTTGAAACTAGTTTAAATCAGCTTTAGTTTGACATAGATTTCAATAGTTTCTTGCTTTATTTCAATTGTTTAATAATTAATAATAATTTAACAGATTTTCTAAAATAATTTTTTAGATTAAATGCAGTTTATAGAAAATAAGCCTAATTAACCTAAGCTGAAATAAGTTTTCCCTGAGAATAATTTAAAGTAACTTTAATGTAATGTTAATTTCAATTGTTTATTAATTAACTGAAATTTTTAAATAATTTTTTTGAAATAAATGCAATTTTTTATAATTATAAGCTAAATTAACCTAGGCTGAAATATTGAAACTAGGTTGTATTGGCTATAATTTTATTTATTTCAAATGTTTTTGCATTATTTCAGTTTAATGATTTCAATTAAAATTTTGAAATAGTTTCTTGGACCAAATGCAATTTATTCTAAAATAAGTCCTATCAACCTACGCTGAAATATTTTATCACTGAAACTAGGTTAAATAATCTTTATTTTGAAGCTAATTACAATACTTGCTTCATTATTTTATTTTGATTACTTTTTTAATGCATTATTTTATAACGGTCCATTTCTGTTCTTTTTTTAGACTAATCACCGATGCCAGAAGTCTACCACATCTGTCAATTTTGGCGCAATTTCGGAAATTCCAACCTGAATTATTGAGTTCTTTATCGTGCACGCAACATCTAAAAAGTACCGTTTTTCATCCTATTCGAAATATGAGCACACATTACAACTTTTCCTTAACCTGAAAAAGTCGACCCTCCAAGTAAGGACTGATCAGACTTGAACCCAAGTAAAAAAATTCTAAAATAAACCTAACCTAAGCCGAAATATTTTTCCATTAAGTTAGGTTCAATTATCATTATTATGTTTAATTGGATGCTAGTTTCAATTGTTTAATAAATAAAATCAATTTAATTGAAATTTAAAAAAAATCTTGGATTTAATGCAACTTATTCTAAAATAAGCCTTAGCAACATAAGCGAAAATATTTTTCACTTAAACTGGGTTCAGTTAGCTTTAATTTGATGCTACTTTCAATTGTTTCTTGCTTTATTTCAATTGTTTAATAAATAAAATCAAATTAATTGAAATTAAAAAAACATCTTGGATTAAATGCAACTCATTCTAAAATAAAGCCATATTAAGCTAAACTGAAATATTTTTCACTTAAACTTTGCTCAATTAGCTTTAATTTGATGCTACTTTTTTAAATTGTTTTTTGCTTTATTTCAATTCTTTAATAAATAAAATCAATTTAATTGAAATTTTAAAAAATTTTGGATTAAATGCAACTCATTCTAAACTGAGCCTTATTAAACGAAACAGAAATATTTTTCACTTAAACTTCGATCAATCAGCTTTAATTTGATGCTAGTTTTAAAATTGTTTCTTGCTTTTATCAATTGTTTAATAAATAAAATCAATTTAATTGAAATTTAAAAAAATCTTGGATTAAAAGCAACTCATTATAAACTAAGCCTTATTAAGCTAAACAGAAATATTTTTCACTTAAACTTTGCTCAATCAGCTTTAATTTGATGCTAGTTTTAAAATTGTTTCTTGCTTTATTTCAATTGTTTAATAAATAAAATCAGTTTAATTTTTTTTTAAATCTTCTATTAAATGCAACTCAATCTAAAATAAGCCTTATTAACCTAAGGTTGAATATGTATCCCCTGAAACTGGCTTTAATTTGACGTTAATTTCAATTGTTTCTTGCTTCTTTTCAATTGTTTGATAAATAAAATCAAGAAACTTTAATTTTTAAATAAATTCTTAGTTTAAATGCAATTTTTTCTAAAATTCCTAATTAATCTAGGCTCAAATAGATTTTTTTAAAACTAAGTAATATGAGCTATATAATTTGATGTTTACTTCGATTGATTTTGCATTATTTCATTTGGCTTACAATAAAAATCAGTTCAATTAAAATTCTTAAGTAGTTTCTTGGTCTATATGCAATTTATTCAAACATTAGCCAACCTTTGCTAAAATATTTTTTCCCAAACTGGGTTAAATGAGCTATAATTTGTTGATAATTTCATTGTTTTAGCATTCTTTCAATTGTTTAATAATACTCAGATTAATAGATTCTTTAATAGTTTCTTAGTAATTAATTTAGGCTGAAATATTTTTTCCCGAAACCGTTACATTCATTTATATTGTTTTTCTCTATTAAAAATTTTGAGTACTACTGTACTCAAAATTTTGCAAACATAAAATGATATTTCTTCAAAATTTGATACATTTTTTAACATTTCCTGACATTTAAATAAGCATTTGTTTTTTTCATGTTTTTGTTTTATTTATTTTATTTTTTTTGTTGATAAAAACTTCAATTTCACAAAAAGTTATCAAAAGGAAAAAGGTTAATTTACATTTCTTTGGCTTTATCAGTTTAATTTAACAAAGTAATTACTTTTTAATAAATTAGTATCCCTCTTTGTGACCTATCGATTATAACTAAATTAGTTTCCCAAAAAATAGACCGGAGAGATTCAATTACATTATTAATAATTAATAGCAAATTGTTTGATATCTGTTTAATCGGTTTTAACGTAAGATTGATGAGTAAACAGCACAATTATTATGATGACTATTATCTACTTTATCGCAATGTACAAAAGTTCACACATATTTAGGAAACGATTGAATATGATTATTATTATCAGAGATTACTGGCGTTAAAATAAAAAAAGTTTCTATAAGTCTAATTGAAGATCTCGGGACTAGAAAGCTATACACATATATATTTAGTAATGCAAATTTAAACACAAATAATAACATGACCTTAACTTTTTAATTGATTTTTTAGTTCATTGTACACAGTACAAACATATATATATATATATATATATATATATATATATATAGATTATTTACATATTTTAAGACTAAATTACAACTATTAAAATTTGAGGTCTGGCTTATAGCCTTCTAGCCCTGAGTTTTCTAATTGTATAATTTAAATTATATTATCACTTTAGATATTATTTATGCAGCTAATTATAGCCGAAATGAAAATCTTTTGACCCTTTTTCCGGTGCGAAAACGATTAAAATTTATCGCGAAAAAAAACTATTTTTATCGTGGGATTCCCACTAATGAACTGTTTGCGCAATATTAGATATGTAACACAAATTTGCATAGTAGCAAAACATTTACGACAATATTATAATTTATACATCGAAACATTCGGAACACAAACCGCGACGGTGTCGTCAACAACACGCTAATAATATTGAACTTGGCAAATCGATGGCCGCAAATATTTTCGTTTGACATGTATTCAATTTCATTCTTATTTCTAGTTCATTTTGCGGTGAATGGTAAGATTTTTCGGCGCGGATTATAAATATCGTGTTAACTGGAAAACGTTTTGGCAGCGGCGAGCGCAACGGCATTCGGAAAATTTTATTTATCACCGACAATATTTGTTTTCTTTTTCTGAGCGTAAAATTTGGGCCGATATAAATTTATTAAATACATTGTAGATTAGAATATTAAAAACAATAAAAAATGCTGCTTTAATCAATTTTATTCAATGTTGGTAAAAATATGTTCATTAATTCGTTAAACCAGTTTTGTTTAGCATATTAAAATAAAAACCATTTAAATCACTTAAAAAAGTTTTTTAAACTTAAAATACTTGTTTAGTTTCGCTATTTTTGTCTGCTTAAAATTTATAAGCCCAAATTTTAAGCAAACAAAAATCAACACATTAAACAATAGTTAAGTAAACTTCAATAAAATACATCAAAAATATTTAATTGTACTGCGACAATTGTTTCACCACACTGTGGCATCATCAGGCAAATGAATAATAGTTTAGCAACAAAGAATATAAAAATAAATAAAAAATAATAAAAATATATGCAAACTGAACAAAGAAAAATAATGAAAAATCAAAAATTGTTTTAAAAAAATACTAAATTAAATTAATTTAAGTTGACACAAAACAAAAACAACAAATTTATGGAAAAAATATTAACAAAATGAGAAAAAAATGAAAAAAAAAACGAAAAATCGTTGAAGGAAAGAATAAATGGCAACAAAGGAAATCAATTTAATGATAAATAAACGTAATAGACAAATCAAAAAATAAATAAATCATAATGAACAAAATATTTTTAAAAAAATCGCAATTTTATGTTAAGTTTGTTATTAACTTGACATAATATAAACAGCAAATACAAAAAATCGTAATTTTATGTTAAGTTTGTTATTAACTTGACATAATATCAACAGTAAATACAAAAATGAAGAGTGAGTCGTCGCAGGACAATTGGTAGATGCGAAACATCATTTTTCACAAAAAGCTGTTGACGTTTTGTCGCTACCAAAGTGAACATAGCAACAGTCATCCTAACGCAAAGTTAGATGTTTCACATAAAAAAATATAAATAAGGAACAAGAATTAAACAAGGCATTGATAAAAATATCGACCCAAGTTGTATTATACAACAGATCGGTTCGGTTTCGCGATTGTATTTGATTTTTTGGTTTAATTTTTTGATCCGGTTCAAAAAATTTAGATTAGCTTAGGTAACAGGTTCAAGTTAAGATGATAAAAATTGCAGTTTTTGTATTTGTTTGGCCAAAAATAATCTTATAATTTTTCTTCGTATTATATGAAGAAAAATTATAAGAATATTTTATTTTTCTTTAAACCAAAAACTGGAAACTAAAAATACTTATCAAATGATTTCACTTTTTGGGAATTTTATTTTATGCTAAAATTGTTTGTTACTTCCTGTTTTACATTATTGCCCCTAAATAAGCCGATGCAAAAAACCGAAAAAGCAAAAAAATGGACAATGAAATTTTAAAAAAATTACATAAACAAAATCAAAAGGATTTTGATTTTTTTTTATAAATCAAAAAAATCAATATTCAATTGGCGGAAAAATGTGGCGAGAAAGTTTAATAAATAAATTAAAAACCTTGCGGCAAGAAGGCTGCAAGTCGCAATGTAAATTTATGGAGTGCATGCAAATTTTTAAAAACAGTCAAAAGGTTAGGTTGGATTAGGTTAGGTTAAGTTCAAGGTAAGATGATAAAAATTTTAATTGTTGTATTTATTTGGCCATTATATAATACGAAGAAAAATTAAAATTTTTTTTTAATTTAAACCAAAAACTAGAAACTAAAAAAAAATTATGAAATGATTTTACTTTTTGTTAATGTTATTTTATACTAAAATTGTTTATTGCTTTATGTTTTACATTATTACCCCTAAGTAAACCAATGCAAAAAAATGCAAAAAAAATCGAAAAAGCAATAAAAATGGACAAGGAAATTAAAAAAATATATAAAATACATGAACAAATTCAAAAAGAATTTTGAATTTTTTTATAAATAAATATTCAAATACTAGAAAAATGTGATGAGAAAGTTTAATAAATAAATTAAAGACCTTGCGGCAAGAAG
>JARJEC010066241.1:0-15423 GCA_030264575.1 Tachinus sp. AB-2021 | reverse complement strand
ACTGTTTCAAAATTTTGTAATGTTGAGAAAACTATGCTAAATATTACAATAATAATTGTGAAATATTTATGAAAAGTTTTGTTGAGAAATTGAGAATAATGTGCCAAATGTTAAGAAATCGTCCAAAATTTTGGGAAGTATTTTCAAAATATTGGTAATATTGGATATGTAGTACAACATCTTCAAGTATTTTACTAAATATTTCTGAAAAACAGTTGCAATATACCGAGAAATGTTTCAAAATTCTATGAAATGTTTTGAGATGTTACGGAATAATTGTGTAATGTCAGAAGATTTTAAAAGCATTATTTTTTTCATAAGTTGATTTGTCAAACGTCCCTGCACTGCATTCCTGGTGGTTCTATTGTATAAATCTGACGCCTTACACATTTAGCAGTTTTGTCTCTTCTTTGAAATCCATGAGCTTTTGTCAAGGGATTGAATTTAGCTCTTCTTGATATACGTTTGCCAAAGTGAACTGCGTGTTGTTTGCTAACCATTAGAGTCTTTGTCTTTCATGCATCCGTGGCACAGTGAATCTTTTTGTATACCCAATCTATGCATGTGCTTCATAAGACCACGTTTCCGTTAATAAATCCTGTTTGCAGTTTGTTTCGATTCAAATGCGATCTCCTTGAGTATTTTGCTTTGGTTCTATTAAGAATAATGTTGTATGATTGGTCCCTTGACAGTGTTCTGTTTCAAAGATCATTGTTTTGCTTGATTACACCGATAGTTCATCTTTAATACAATAATTTTCTACGGTGTTTAAAACAATCTACATCAGGATAGACGCGATTGCTGCAAACTTTCCGAGTACAAGAATTTTGAAATTGTCAGTATAAGCTATGGCAAACATGCTTATATCAACACCCCAGATGTAAACTATATTAATTTTTTTTTAAATTTATGTTAACTTCTATATTTTTAGAAATTATTTTATATTTCGTTGGGTAGTCGTATTTAAGTATATAGTTTATTTAAATAAAACTATCATTTACGAAAACTTATCGTTGGTCTACAATGATTTTATTAGGATGGGAAGTTTGAAATAGTTCTACTGTAAAATTTTGATTTTACGTCTGGGGTGCCGGTATCATTTAGTGACTGTAGTGGGTTATCGATCACAAGGCCCCCACCCTCTTTCTATATAATATTATTTTGACAGATTTTTCAGCATCGAGTTTACTGAATTTCAAAAAAAGAAGTGATGTTTTTTGTCTCTTCATTGCCATGCCAATTGAGGTATAAGTGGTATTATCAAAATCCCAACCCTGCAATATACAGAAATACACTCGAAAGCAAATTTTTTTATAGGAAATGATCTTTTCACTTCTGCTGGTGTATAGAGAGTTTGCTGCCGCATTTTCCCGATTGGTGCTGGTGCAATGTCTTGTGTCTTAGTGCCCTGTTCCGTATGTGTACATGTACATCTACTCAACACTTTTAGCATAAAGGATGATTGGTTCTATAAGATTTAAAGTAAATGCAAAAAACAAAACTTTGAGAAATATTTGTGATACAAATAAATGTTAAAAATGTTAAATGAAGGAAGATTGGTAAAAAATGTTTTAAATTTTTATGATTAAATATAAAAGAATTTCTAAAATGTCAATAAACAATGAAATTTGTTGAAAAATAATTAAAAATAAAAATATCTAATTATGTCTTTTTGTTTAACATTTTTTTAAATGTAAAAATGTTAATAACATTAAAGAATATATCAAAAAATGTAAATAAATATTGCAAAACAATATGAGATAATATCTCAAAATATTTGCGAAATGTTTATGCAATTTTGAATTGCTACAAGTCTTGCAAAATAATGAAAATTATTTAGTACATCATTTCAAAGAATATGTTGAGGTTGTTTTGTGAAATATTCGATTGTTTTGTGAAATATACGAACATGTAAAAAATGTTGAGAAACAGTCTCTAGTTTTGCGAAATATTGAGATACTGAGAATTGTTACATAAAATGTCGAGTGTGTTTGTGTTGTATAGTGTTGGAAATGTTTCTGAAATTTCGACAATTGTCAAAAAGTTTTAAATAATACTTCAAAATGATATTAAATTTTCAAATTGTTCATGAGTTTGTGAAATTGCCGAGAAATAAATTAGTGAAAGTGAATCATAGTGATGGTTTCGACCTCTACTATGTGGTACTTCATTTTAAGAAATAAATTTTAAAAAATAACAAGGAAAAACAATATTTTTAACCACAAAAATTAGCTCAATCTTCAAAAGTCGAAACCCGGGTTGCATTTATTTTTATTTTTCATAAATAAATATTTTTTGTGGTTAAAAATATTGTAATTCTTGTTTATTTATTTATTTTTAGCAAAAGTGAGTCGTCAATACGCCTTTTCTTGCAAGAAGAATCTTAAGCCAGATATCTATCTGGAAAACATACCATGCAGACAACTAGTATCATAACGCCAAGCTGGCAGTAAAATCTAAGCAGATTGAGTAAAAAAACTCCGAAATTGGAAAATCCGAAAATAGTTTTTTCAAAACATTGAGAAACTGGAAAATATTGAGAAATAATGGAATAACTTAACGAGAAGTGTTTGTAAAATGTTAAACATTGTTGAGGAGTTCAAAAAATATTGCAACATTGTAAATTATTGAGAATTATGATTCTATTCAAAGTGTGATGCAGACCCAAACTTAATTTTAAATATCAGAATCCACGAAGCTGATTAATATTTATATATGCAACACAACAATAAGTATAATATGAGCCGGCCATGAAATTAAATAGCATTCATCTTCAAAAATTCCAACGGTACAATCGATTTATTAAATGGAAACCGATATTGATTATAGTTATATTTCCACTTAAAATGCCTATAGCCATCATCAAATTAATTGGAGCTAATTATCTGTACTTTTCTATTGATTCATCGTCTAGTCCATCCTTCTTATAATTCTTATAGATTTTGTTCTTCGTTACCGGAGGCTTTATTGCATTTAATATTTTACCTATTTATTATAACCCTTCAGAATGATTACACAATTTGTAATTTAAATAAAAAATCCAACATTCCGTTTCATTATTTAACTGAACGCATTACGTAAGAAGGTAGATAGATGCAGTGTTTAGAAAGTTTCTGTTAGATTGTTGTATTATTATTTGATTTAATTGGTGTTAAATTAAATTCAATTAATGTATGCTGCAAGTTTTGAAAAATGTATATTTACAATGGATTTAAGTGTAAAAAAAATTATAAAACACTAAAATAGTTCCTTGATTTACGTATGTTTTTCTATAATAACAAGAATAAATAGCTGTGTGTGAAACTATAAAATATTTAGTTATTTTTTGTTATTTAATTTAAAATACTAATACTAATCTTTTACATTTATCTTATTTATGGACAACGATATAATTAATAAGTATATTTCTTTGTTTCAGGTAAATACAACTTTACATTGATCTATGGGCATTTTATACGTAAGTTATAAATAAACCATTTTTTATCATTTAACTGTATGTAGAAATTTTAGTCATTACATAATTGCCGTTTAGAGAACTTAATGGTCTTATTATCTCGCTAAATAGACATTGCAAATAAAGCATACAATGTAGTTGATGAACATTTCCAACCAATCTAATTTATAATTTACCGACTTGTTTTTATTAATAAGATTATAAATTATTTTACTTAATCTTATCAGCAAAAGTTACGCTGAAGTCTTTCACTGGGTGAACTTACAAAGTTGTATAATAATTTATCTCACCGGCTTTTATTACCATTTACATACTAGGACAAATCTTATCTATCTCAATCTAATATCGCAATTAAATTGTAATCGAATAAATTAATTGCAATTGTGATTCATAAATTTATCTCTATTATAAGTTCGAAATAAATTGAGAAATTGTTTGCATATTTTAATTTTCAAAATATACAATCATACAATTTGTAATTATATTTATAGAAATATATATTTGTATATTTTGAAAAATATTTATTATATGTATTATTATATATTAAATTATAGAATTTGAGGAAATTTTAAATTACAAAATATTTTTCTCATGTCATGTATTTCATATTTGGTTAAATAATCAACATATACACTACTACATGATCGATACGGTTTACATTTCACAAGCAATACCAAAGAAACAAATATGGTATCTCGTATATCCTTATTACGTATATGGACAAATGATTGATTATATTTACATTAAATAAAAATATATGAACAAAATTATTATTTATTGTTTAAATTGCGTGCTCAATGAAATGTGATAGATAAATGCTAATAAAAAATTCCTTTTGTGAATACAGTTTCATAAACGACAAATAAAGTATTGTGTAATAATAATCCTGATGCATTCCGCCAATATTAAATAGAAACTTAATAGTTGAGAATTGAATACAAATTAGGTGACATCAATATTGTCCACTTACAAGCTTAAGCCGGCTCAAACCTAAATTCTTCGTCACATGTTGGCGTCAACGCAATCATATTGAAACGGATCAAGCGAATTAATAGAATTTAATTGGCTTAACAAGTGTGTATCATTCTAACGTAGGTTGTAACGTGGCCTTATAAACACGCATTGTTGTTGCTTTTGTTGTGAAAACATTCAAAATGGTAAATAAAATATGCGGATGGATTATCTTATGCGCCCAAAATAGATATGATGTTTTTAGAATGTAAATGATATTCAAATGAAGATTGATACACGAGTATTTATAAAGAGACAAGATGTAAATAATATTTGTCGGTGAAATAAATGCATGATGATTATTTTAGTGATTAACAGGTTTTTAGAGTTTGTTAATGAACGGCTCAAAAAAGTTTGATTAAGCGAGTATACAATTCTTGGTGAAATTAATTATAAAGCTGTAATATTAAAAGATTAATCTATCAAAATACGTGTAAGGCAAACTTTATATTTGTTTTATTTACTTTCTAAGAAAAGAATCGTGAAAATAATTTGAAAATTTTATAGTGTTTAGTAATGTAAACATAATAATGTCAAAGTATGTCATTATCACTACATGAGTATACTGTTTTTTCACATATACTCTACAAAAATTTGGGCAACAATTCTCTATTTATTATCTTTATTTGACGTCGATTTTTTATAGGAAAAATTATTAGACGGCTGATAACATCTTTATTACAACTTTATAATGTGGACGTTTCGAGATAAAAAAGCATCTCTTCTTTAGCTCTACAATGGAAAATTTACATTAATATACTTTCTATTTTAATTAATTTAAATATACATTAAACGTAAAATAACAATAACTTAGAATAGATTTTTTTTAAATAAAATAGTCAAAACAATCGATTTATAAAACCAAGTTTTTTTATTACCTTATCTAATTGTTAATTAAAATGAAACCCATTACTGTTAGTAATATATAAGCATTATTATTTAATATGGAATACATTTAATATTTATTGTGTATTACCATATATGAATCGCAGGCTACAAACGGGAGTAGTAATTCAAAATGCTAAATTTGACCTGAACTGTTTTTTATATTAATATATATATATATATATATATATATATATATATATTAATATAAAGGCGAAGGGAAATAAAATAAGATTAAAATTGGATACAAAAAAATATTAATTAACGGAGAAGAATATGTATGGAATAAACATGAAAAGGGTGTCACAAAAAAAGAAGATAATAAATAGACAAAAAACTAGATACAAAGAAAACAAGTCGGATAGATAAAACAGAAACCAAAATGCATAAGGAAAGGAACATTCTAATGGGAACTTGGAACATACGAAGCATAAAAGACAAGGAGGATCAGCTAATAGACAAAATGGAAAAGGCAAAATTAGACATTCTAACTATAACAGAAACTAAAATGATAGGAAAAGGAATGGCAAAATTAAGAAATGGGCATATATTATTGTACAGTGGAGTTGATAACCAAGAGAGAGCAACAATAGATGAAAGAATTATGGTAATAAAAATGGACAACAATGAATTAACAGCAAATTTAATGATAAGATAAGGACCAAGCGAGGACGAAAGAAAAACAATAAAAGACAAATTTTGGGAGGCAGTCCATATATATATATATATATATATATATATATATAATGGGAGATTTTAATGCAAGAGTGGGAAATATAAATCAAGGAATCAAAGAAATAACATGGAGAACAAACTAAGAACGATAGCGGAAATAGAGTGATAGATTTCTGTATTATAAATGAAATAAAAAACTTAATGGTATGTTCGAACGTAAAGAGATACACCAGGGAAGTTAAAAGCAGAAACGAAAAATCAATAATTGATTACTTTTTAACAAACAGATCACAAATAAAGAATGTAAAAGATGTAAAAGTGTAAGAGTGAAAAGAGGCAGTGAATTTGGAAGCGACCACTTTTTGACAATAGCAAAGATAAAGAGAGAGATAAAGAAAAGAAAGGAAGAAACAAAACCAAAAACTCAAGTCATACAACAAGGATACCAAAAATAAAGAAACTGAGAATCAACAGACAAATGGATCTACGGATAAGAGAAAAATACCAAGACAGTATAAGAAATAAAATAAATAGTATATGGAAACCGGAAGTAAACAACATCGAAGAGATGGACCACATTTAAACATATCATAATGGAGGCAACTCAACAATCATACGGAGCCACTAGAAGCACACAAAACAGCAAAAAAACTCATTGGTGAAACGCAGAAATAAAAGATGAAAAAAAAAAGAAAAAGAAGAGTTGGAAGAAGTTAATAAGTTCAAAAAACGAAAAAAGAATATGAACACTACAAGTTTATTTCTTGTAGTGTTCATAAAAAGTAAAAGAGGTAATGCAAACAGCAAATAGTAAGTGCTGGGAAGAATTTAGGAATAGACTAGAGGAAAACTTCAAGGACAATCAGAAACTATTTTATAGAACACTGAAGAACTGCAGAAAAAAAAAACTACAACTGAAACAACTACTTGACAAAGAAGGAAAAATAATAAAAGACAATATGAAGATCATGAATAGATGGAAAGAACATTTCGCGGAGTTACTGGAATCAAAAAGTACAAATGAAGAAGATGAAAAAGAGAAAGAAACTTTCAATAACATCAGAAACAATGAAAAAACAATGGAAATCACAAAAGAAGAACTGATAACAGCACCCGGGCATGATATGATAAAACGGGAACAATTAAAATATTTGGGAGAAATAGGAGAAAATATAATACTTGAAATATTAAACAGGATATGGAGGAAAGGAAAAATACCATCAGATTGGAATAAAGCAGTAGTTTTTCCAATTTATAAAAAGAGAGATAGTAGAAACTGCAGTAACTACAGAGGAATTTCTCTGCAGTGCAACAACAGCAAAAGTCTACGAAGTTATAGTAGAAAACAAACTAAGATTGGCAATAGAAACATCATTGGAAGCAGGTCAAAGCGGGTTCAGAAAAGGATACTCTACACAGGACCACATATTTACAATCAGAAAGCTAATTGAAAAAAGTCAAGATGGCAAACTCTTTATTACCTTTATAGATATAGAAAAAGCATTTGACAGAGTCCCCCGTAAACAACTATGGAAAATATTGCAAGAAACGGTATAAGCAAAGAACTTAAAGCAATAAAAAATGTATACGCAAACAGATCTAACTACATAAGAACTGAAAACGAGAAATCGGAAGAATTTACGACAACACAACGGTTGAGACAAGGAGGAGCTCTGAGTCCGCTAATATTAATAATTTTCCTGGACAATATTCTAAAGAATATTAAGAACAAGAAGAAACAGATGGAAATTGGACACCACAAACTATCCAAAACAACAGTAGCAGAGTGTGCATTTGCGGACGATATTGCACTAATAGCAAAAAACGAGATGGATATGCAGTATAACTGAAACCTATCTAATGAAGAATAAATACAGGGAAAACAAAAATCTTTGTCATTACAAAAGAAAATATAAAGACAGACATAAAACTAAATGGAAGTGTAATAGAACAAGTAGAAACATTTACATATCTAGGAACAGTCTTAAGCAATAAAGGTAATATGGAACATGAAATTATCAGAAGAATACAATAAACTGCTGCCAATAAACAAGTCAATACTAAACAATAAACAAATATCCAAAAAGACAAAAATAACCATATATAAGCCAATATACCGGCCGACAACATCGACAACAAAATAAAACTTACCTTACCTATGGCTTGGATCACCCGGTATACTAGTCATGTAAAATTAAATAATAATAAAATAAAAATATTTAATTATGAGGACATAGTTGGCGCTAATTAAGCTAACCAAAACAAGTCGTTCTTTTGAAGCACAATAGAAAAACTGAAAAATAATGTAAAATTAAGAAAATACTAAATAAAATAATTAGGATTTTTACAACACTGAATTGTACTTATTGTAGATTAATTATTACCTACAAAATTAATCATATATTGCAATCAAGTGTAAATTTAATTTATTTAAAATTTTTAATAAATAAATCCATTTATTTCAAATGGATTTTAAATTGTGTTGGTATGCGCAAAAAAACCATTTCTTTTATGTGTGTGTAAGAAAACGATCCTTGTACAATATTATAAAAGAAACAGATTTATAATACTTTTATTATACATTTATTTTATTCATACAAATAAATCTGAACTGATTATTACTAGATGGCAGCACTTTCCAGCGCAAGCCAACTTTTAAAATATATAAAAAATGTCTAGTTAAAGTTAATAAAATAAAATAATTTACTAAGTTTTTACCACAAAAATATTTACTGAAAATCAATATATTAGCGAGGTAAGGTAAGTAAGGTATCGATATCGAAGGAATGTTTGTAAATGTATAAAAATATTTATAAATATATATTTATAAAACAAAAAGCACATGAGAATTAAACGAAATCAAGAAATGAATAAACAAATATGTATTATTTAAATCGCAAGCAACCAAATTTATTGAATATAAATAATATAATTATGTAATTTGTAACCTACTCATCTAAGTAAAGTCCCTACGACTTTACGAGTGTTGGTTTGGTTTCCCTACTTATTATTACCCACCACTAGCGGTGTTTTATTTAAAAACCACGACATTTAAATAATTAAATTTATTATATTATGTTGGTCGATCCAACTTATGTTGGTTTTCACGATTAACTCTCCACGTACATAAATTTACCAAGGAAACGAAAACTAAAAAGGCTCGCTTATAACATTACGCGACTTTTTATAGAAAAATTATTAACAACAAATAATAATATTTTTACAATTTACATATACAGGCGCCATATTCATGTTGCCATTTATTGTTTAATTAAATAATTCATATCACAATTCGATTCAATTCCCAAAATCGCCCGCATTCTCGATGGCTTCATGCAGCGTAGTCCGCGAACTAAATATCCACAACGAAAGTTGCCTATATTAACCTATATTTTATATAATTTAATTTAACGCAATTTTATACCGTAACATTATATCTAAATAACGGTAGAAGGTTCCAAAGGGGTATATCCGGTGGTCAGGAAAGGTTATTACTTTACATAATCAAATAAAGGGTTAATATGCCTTATCACAAAATTAACTAAATTATTTACAATAATAATAATAATAAGTAATAACGTGGCTAAGTGCATATAAGAGAAATAATTAGATGTTAGTGCAATCGGAGTTTAGTCTGTAATCACCTTTCTGATTACATTTTCCGCTTGCACTGCTTGCAATGTGCCATAAAATAACATCGTTGCGTGCATCGACCAGCAACACGGCGGGACTTTCTCATCGCTTATCGGTTTTATGCCGTCTGACCAAGGAAATGTTACACGGCGATGTTGCATCACAGCTGTGTCTACGTACAAGCCGAGCTGTAACAAAAGCGGCAACATTGCACTGGGGGGCCTATTCATTGTTCGTTCTCCTTGTTCGTGACCGTGAGACTCAGTGTCTGAATACAAGTTATTACGGCAGGGCGTAACAACTCGCTGCAACACAACGGTTAATATTTATTAATAGACATGGCTATGAAGTGGACTCACGAAATTACGCTCAATTTTATTGAAATTTACCGAAGCAAACCAGTGTTGTGGGATCCAAATAATCCGCATTACTACAACAAAAATAAAAAAAATGAAGCTTGGTTGGAAATTGGTCAACAATTCGAGACCACCGCCGATGAATGCAGAAAGAAACAGAAAGCATTAATGTCGGCGCTTAGGCGCGAAAAGGCAAAAATAAGAAAAAGCGTGGCCGCAGGAATGAGTAAGTTTAGAATAATTAAATGATTTAAGCAAACAGAATAACATAACATAAGTTATAAGTAAACATACATGTATAATATTTTAAAGCTAATTTAATAACTTGCATATTCATTTACGGATATCCTTCAATAAGATTTTTTAAGTTGTTTTTTATATACATGTACAGATTTAATGCTTTGTATATTATTAGGTAATAAATTAAATAGATAGCCACCAGAATATTTTGGCGATTTCTTATAAGAAGTTAATCTAAATTTAGGTAAATGCTATTTTGTTTTCGGGTTTCGTGATTATGAATTGTGTTTATTAAATGATATTTGTTTTTGTTGGAAAATACATAGCAGAGAATTTTGTATAAATAGATAGACGGCACAGTTAAAATATTTTTTGATTTAAAGGTATCACGACAGGATTCAATATTAGATTAAATAATTGCCTTATTATTTGTTTTTGTATTACAAATTATAAAAAATGCGAATTTAAAGCATGAGCCAATATAAATATTGCAGAAAATTCAGTACTGCTTCTAACTACCGGTCGGCCGGGCAGGCAGCATATATATTTTATTTAAGAGACACGCTCTGTACGCAATTCATACAGATGGCAATACTTTACGCCAGTAAAAACACAACAAATTGCTGCCAATACAAGTGTAGCTCTCAAATAATTGTGACTTTGTATTTTAATTAATTTCATATTAATTTAGTGAAAATTGTTTAGTAAAGAACAATCTATCCGGCTATCGAATTAAGTTTTTGATTATTTCCATAACAAATGCCTTTGTTTATGCCTAAACAGCAATATAAAATATGGTTTTTTAAAATGTCAATTACGAGGAAAAAATGATTACTAAAAAAAACTAATTCGACAGCAGAATAGTTTAAACCTTTATTCATATATATATACGAGAGTAATTTTCTTAATTTTAATTAATAAATACACAATCGTTTGAGCAAGAAAGTTAAAAACGCTCGAAGTTTAGAGACGGCACGTCGAGCCATAATAATAATAATAAATGGCTTTTATTGCCAAGATAAAGAAGTAATTTAACATGGCGCATTGATGTTGCTCCATCTCGATTCCACTCATTGATTTTGCATCTTCTCTCTCTTTTGCGTCAAAGTTTCATTTTTAATTCATTTGACGCGATAAGGACAAAAGATATGAATTATAATAAGCGAATCGAATTTGACGAGTTTATTAATAATATTTTTTGAGTGTCAGATACATAACCACATATCAATGAATAGTGGCGTAGTCTTTTGGTTTATAAGGCACGAATTTCAGTTGGTAATAAAATTTGCAACAGATCTACACAATTATTATTTAGAACAAAAATAGCAACCAACACACTGGTTGGGAAACATTGCTGCAGAGCAAGGGTGGGCAAACGTTTGAACTGAAGGACCTCATAATAATTTAAATTGGTACGTGAGCCACACAAACAAGAAAATTAGTCATGTGGTCGAAAAGATAACATATAATTGCTCCATAATTATTGTCAAAAAGCGTTTTTTTTTGTTGTATATATTTATTTGTCTCTCGCGGGAACACAAAATGCCTTGGAAGGCCGCATGCGGCGCAAGGGCATCAGTTTGCCCACCCTTGATGTAGAGTATAGTGAAATCTCTAGTTGCGGACACCTCCAATAAACGGATAACTCCTATAACTGGAGTTTGGAATACCCTGTGCATTCCAAACTCACCGGTTATAGGAGTTGTCCGTTACCATACATTTATGTATTTATCAGATTTTTTAAGCGGATACCTCCAACAAGCAAACAAAACCAGTTGCACCGTCCGCTTAACGGATATTTTACTGCATTATGATACTGAATTTTTTCAATAGATATTGGTTTAAATTTCTATTCAAAATAATTGAGAACAAATTAGTTTATTTTCTAAAAAGCGACAAATAAATGTTTGCCCTTTATTTGCATCTGGTAAATTCCACCGATCGCCATTTATTTATTACATTAATTTTGCAAGCTTGTGCCTGAGAACCCGTTTTATCAGACTATGAAAAATTGCAGGTATTTTTATAAATTAAATAACCATTGTTGTCACTTTAAATATAAGAAACATCTGGAGGTATCGAAGCATGGAAATGGCAAAGCTGTGAGTAGGGTCATCTTGATTCCGTATAAATTGTGAAAAATGATGGGACAAGCACGTGCAACGCCCATACATAAAAGAAAATGCGTAATTTTTCTCCATCTGTCCGGCTCCTTAAATAATTGACACTTCTTTAGAAAATCAAGCCCGACTAAGAAGCGAAAAGGAAAAAAATAAACAAAAAGAACAATGGGCGACACGAGGCACGCTCCAAACAAATATTGAATAGTAGTTTATATAATATTTCGCTATAGATTCGCAGTTCAAACTGTCCTTTTATATCCAACAAACACTCTGAATGAGACAATGGAAGTAGCGTTGTCTCTTTAGTTGGCATTGTTCGGCTACATTGTTCGCCGAATAGATACTTCAAGTTACATCATTCCAAAGAGATTGTCTCTGATTGCTTTATCTTACTTTGTGCCACAATGGATGCAGTGCGGATTAATTCAGGAATACATATAAATTGATTTTTAACTGGACTATAATTTATTTGCTTACAATAAATCGCGGATTATCTAATTATGAAAAGCTATAATTCATGTTAGTTTTTTTTTATTTCTGTTATCCGAGCCGGACTTGTTGAGAGAATTATGATTCAAGTGCTAGTACCAAAGTGGGATTTATTACAAGCACCTCTGTTTATGGCCAAAGTGAATTACAGTTATGCAACAATGACTTGGATAACATTTATCTTGCTGAATAAAGGACGTAACGAATATGTCGGAATGGTTTTTTGTATAAATTACTTTTCGTTTGATTAATGCCTCAAAAATTAACACTTAATATATTTAGGACTGTTGCCTTTAAATGCACAATGGAATTTGTACTCCGATAAAATATTACAAATAATGAAAGTAATTATTTAATTTAGTGTCGGTTGAAAAGATGAATCGCGCTTATACGAAATTTGAATTGCATATATACTCCTTTTGTTAAGACGAGTGGAAATATGTAAATTTATTTATACATATTCCCCCGTCTGTTCCAAGTCTGCATAGATCCGACTGATAGTCATCACCTGTGAGAAAATTAATTATTATTAACATGTATTAATTACAAACGTGATGCGGGCCGAGGAAAAATATTAGTTTACTAAGAAAGAGACTAATTGCGCTGGGTTTGAATTAATTATACTGAAAATAGATAAGTTAAGTTATTGTACTTGAGAATATGTATAAAATTAAATCCTACTGACAGCCCTAAAAAATGCGTTTCAAGAAAATTTCACATAATTTTTTAACACCTACAGACCCAGCGCACAAGCTTTTGTACATAAGACTTTATTCTGAATAAATTTATAACAAATAAAACTTCTTTTACATGTTTATTATACCTTTCTTTTATTGGGGAAATGCGTATTATTTCCAAACTAATAAAAACTACTTAAAAGTATTTTTGTGGTTAAAAAACATAGTAATTTTTGTTTTATTTATTTCTAATAAAAAATACGTTTAAAAATAACCTGAAAATTCATTTAGATGCAAATATACATTTTATTGAAGATATTTAATTCGTTACCGAATAAAATATGCTACGTTTTTTAAAAAACAAACCCATTGTTGTCTTTTTAAATAATTAATTGATCAAATTATAAAATACGAATATTGTAAATAATAATAATTTACAATTTAAATTTTCAAATGGAGCCTAAGTTGAAAATAAGATATTATAATAATTAAATAATTACTAAGCAATTACTCCATTTTTAAATAAACGCTTCAAAAAGTAATGGCGTAGTAATTTGAAAATTGAATGGTGGTAGCCTTTACTATGTGATATTGCATTTTTATAAATAAAACAACTTTTTATATATCTTATCACGAAGATATTTATTAAACCGGACTAGTTTCGACCCATTAACTGGTCATCATCATACGGTGATAGAAACAAATATATATTATATATAATATTTAATAAATATATTCGTGATAAAATACCTAAAAAGTTGTTTTATTCATAGATCTTAATTTCATTATAAAATATCAAGCCACAAAATAAATATTTTATTATTCGTTCTAATCGTTTCGAATTTTCTAAAAAATAAATCTCCCGACTGACAATTTCTTCGGCCGTGTTAATCTCTCTATCTCCGCTACAATAATGCACACCGAAAAAGTTTTAAAATCAAAATGTCAATCTGGATATGATACTTTCAATAAGAATGTCACGTTCGGTAGGTGAGATGAATGGGAACCATGTCATACGTAAGAAATTTGGGACCGATTCTTTTTGGAAACAATGCAAGCGCATAAAAGGTCTTTTATGTGTGGGAGATTGTTAGTCCCGATCGTATCAATTCTTCTCACCCCCTTAATAAGTAAAGATTATATCAACAGATTCACAAACCATATTGAATGGCAAGAATTATTTTATAAAATAATCAGCAATGATATGAAATAATAATATGAAACAATTATATTGTTTTAAATTTCATCGCGACACAAAAACTATTTCATATTTCATAAATTTTAAATAAATATTTCATAAAATCTAATAAATTCTGACAAACAATTTAAAAAATATTAAGTAGATTGGCAAATTCCTCGGAGCTATGCTTGTTCTGACAAAAAAATATTACTTCTAAGTTGGTTTAAAAACTAACGCTAACCTATGTAACCGGAACTATTTCGTACCCACAAAGCATGCAAATTTAAAATATGTAAAAAATAACCTATGCGCAGCGCGGCAAAAGTGGAAAATTCACTTTTTTGGCAAAAAATAGATTTGTACTCACAGGAAAAATAGTCAAAAACATTCGTAATGAAGTGGGGTAGTTATTAGTTAGCACTCTTTGGTCAAAATTCATTTCAAATTTTGTTAGTAAACTGTGCTGACTGTATCAATTTTTCATACTTTCATTGTTTATCAATTATTAGTCGAAATAAAGCCATACTGATGTGCAATAAATTTCAAAACGCGTCTATAGATGATTTTAGACCAATTCATTATATTGTTCAATTGTATTTGTTTCATTATTCAATTATCTATTTATTTATTTTAACTTTTTTAGTTTTTTATATTATTTGTTAAATTTTCTCTGAATCACATTTTACTTTTTAAATTTTTA
>JARJEC010066239.1:0-12818 GCA_030264575.1 Tachinus sp. AB-2021 | reverse complement strand
CTTTCCTCTTTTTATCGATGTTTCACGTTCTATCATGTGTTATTTGATGTATCCATAATTGAATAAAATATTTTTAATAAAATACAAAATTAATGTCTCGTTTTTAATATTTTTTTCGTAAATTCAGAAAATACAACCTAAATTAGTGGGTACTTTATTGCACACATATCGTTCAGATAGTACCGTTCTTGTTTGTATCCAATGTGTTTAATAAAACTGTTTCTTAAGTCGGCCCTTTTTGAGCTACATAAGCGGCAAAATTAGTGTCAAATTCACATTTGTGAATACTACTAACGAAATCTGTTGTTTCTTTGAAAACCCCATTTATGCCATGTATGGTATATGATATTGTTCAAAAATACACAACGGGTCTGCACAGTGCTATGGATCCGAGAGGTACAATTTTCAATGACACAGATCCGGCAGAATTTGAGCGATGACCTGGTTTTAATTTTCTGGACAGAGAATTGTTTCGGTGCGTAGAAACAGTCAGATAAAATAAATTGTATTACTTGGCAGAAGTCTGGTGAAGTGTGGCTGTGAGTGAGTACATTCGCACACACGAACGTTTTTTATTATCATACAGCAAGGTGCTCTGCCGGCTCTGTGGCGCAAACGGATGTTTTGTCTTCCGTGTGTGTCGAGTGAATGTAAAATTTAACAAAAAAAATTGTGTTGCAGTATAATTACACGACAACAGTCCAGATTATCCTCAAAGATAAAATCAGTCCTGGTTTTGTCTTTGAGCACATTCTAGACCTAGGTTGGTTATACTGTACTTACCATTTAAATTTTACCCATTTAACTAGCAGACTGGTTCTTTTATATTTTTGATCTACAATAAGCGTTACATATAACGGCGTTTGGGGCTTTCAAAACATAACTACCATTGATCTAGTCACCATATCAGATCGACACAGTACAATTGAACTAGAAAATTAAATAAGAATGACATTAGTTTATCATATTTATGCTAGTGCTACAAGCGGTAGTGTACCCGAACTACAGTAAAACCAACTTAGGGTTCCCCTTTTTCTTATTTTACGAGCTGCGCAAAGAGCATAGTCGACTTCTTCAGAGTTAAACCAGTCAGTAGTTATTTTTTTAAATCTTAATGATTTATAATCTTTAATCATTTTGGCAAAACGTTGATCACTGTTTCTGTTTTAAAAGTCTGCAAAAGTTTTTATAACCATTCTGTTTGGCTAAGATAAATATGTAAATTTTGCTGATGATCAAGAATAACTTTCTTATATTTTTACATTTAGTAAACAGTTCTCACATTTTATTAACGCTTTATGGATCTAATAAATCATTTTACAAAGAAAATTACATAGCAAACACAAAAATTATAAAATATATAGAACAAAATATCTTTTTAGTGTACGGTAGTAAAGTCTTAAATCACATTTTTAATTTTTAAGAGTTATTAAAGAATTTAAGTCATATCTTTTTAAACTTTCGAAATATAAATTTATCTTTAGTAAATATTGAAGTAGAATTAATTTTTAACATTATTATCATAGTTCTATATTAAAATTTTAATGTTACTAGACTGGTATGAAGAACTTTATTTTTATGATATCAAAAACTAATTTTAGACTTAAGACCTTACTACCAAACACTACAGATATTTGACTTTACTTCTAACAAAAAATGCGTTTTGGTAAAAATAATAATAAATAAAAAACTATTTGTAAAAGTTATTGTTAGAGTGTTTTAAAATTACACCGTCGTTAAATATGATATTTTGTTAATTTTTTTAGAATAATTTAAATGTTTAAATGTTAAAATGTTAAAATAACTATTGTTATTACTTTAATTATGTCTCTGTACTTTAATTATTTGATTAAAATATTTCATTTTACTTTTTATAAAAACAAAAATTAAAGACAGACTAAGTTCAAAATTTGCATAAAATTATTAGGAGCAAATTTTTGAGAGTTTCCACTAATTTATTCTTTTTTGTATGAATATGTAGAAAAAGTAGTGAGTTGTAGAAGTGGTTATTACAAAAAACATTACTATTTAAAATATAATGTAAATAAAATTCATAAGCAATTTAGTATTCCATTTAAAACTGGCCATAAAATAAACGGTTGAAACGAAAAATGTGACAGTGGTATGTTTAAGCAAATATTGTATTACAATTTGCAATCTTAAATATTTAAATGTAATTAGTGCTAGAAAAATTGGAATATATTACAAAATGCTAAATTATATTGTTGAAAGAGTATTGTTTTGATAACCAGAAAGGTTTATGTTTATATGCATCAGATAATGTTACAGCTGATGGTCATACAATGTTATTTTTTCCTGCTGACTAACAATTTTGTTATCGGTAAATTTGCGTTCTTGTAAAATCCTTGCCCCATTATCCTTTATATCCTTGTATAAGATACGTGCGGATGATTTTGTGGGTAAAAACATTTTATGACTTGAGTACAGCTACATTTCTGCGGCTAAACGGGCCGGTTAAGGAGTTTCTTGTATGAGGAGATGAAGGAGGGGTGGGTTCACCAGTGCGCAATACTCGTAAAAACCCCAACGGCTCGTATGCACGTATAAATATACTGTTCTTTCTCCTCTTCTTCGTGGCGCAGTCCGTTCCGGGGTGTTAGACCTGCGGGACTTCTCACATTGAATACTGTTTTCATTTCGGGGACTGCACGAAATCCCCTTTTATTTCCGGGCGTTTTCAATTTTATTTTATTGGTTTTTCTCCCGGAGTGTCCACCGGATCCATAGAACGTACCAAATCCGCAACGATCATCCCTATAAGTAACGTTATCCGAGTGGCTTTTTAATCGACGGCTGTTTATTATAAAAATTGATTTGTTTGCGTTTCTATTCTGCATACGGGATTATTTCTCTTTTTCATATTCGCGTCACGTATGAGTGCGTGCGGCGACATACTAGCTAAGGATGACTGCGAAGCATCTCGTGTCTACTTACGATGTAGATTCAGTAACAAAGAGGAATATAGTGGACGATTAAAATGCCCAGAGGGATCACATTAAGAAAATTGGAATAGAATATACAAAATGAATACAAACTGGTACAAATTTTATTTATTTTCTTCTTCAAACAACCCAATCACATTTTTTAAGAATATGGTAAAATATCAATGTAATGGCAGACATTTCCACTCAATTTAACAACATTTTTTCTATTGTTCCAGATGGCGTTTCATCATAAGCAAAGGTAAATAGTTTTGTTTTGGTTTGCCAGTTAATTTATAAAAACTTATTAATTTAAAGATTAATTAATAGTTTTAATATCCAATTTCACGCTGCCCGAAGCGGCAACAATCAAGTGCAGCGAATTGGTCCCCATTTTTTAAAGCTCATGAGTGCACCTCAGTGTTTTCCGAATGTTAATGAAGCAGGAAATGAAACAAATATTTGATTTACGTGTTTAGTGCCACGCAAATTATAACCACTCACCTAGACCTTCTAATTAATTTAATTCGAATTTTTATAACAAAGTTAAAAGTTACATGAAACAATCATTTGTTAAATTTATACGTCGTGAAATAATAAATAAAACAATATTTCATATTTGTCTCTCTCAAATTGCAATCAACAAATGAAAAATAATATCAATTTCCATGTAGCATATAAATAGATCTTAATACAAGAAATTTGACATTAATGCCAATTGTTATCTGGATATCTGGCATCAATGTTTATTTTTTTTTTCGGAAATTTATCAACAAAGAAAAAATGTTGTTTTCATTCAGTCTGTAATTAATGTCAACCAAAAGAATGAATCAATATAATTATATTAATAGAAAAAATATTATGGCAAAAAGTAAAATTATTGTTCAAGTACCTGGCAACAATGTTTTTCTCAAAAAAATCAATTATCAAAAATAATTTGCATTTTATAACATTAAATTTAATTTTATAATGTAATTACTGAAATAATATAAGAAAATTTTGCAACAATATATTGAAATGAACTTACTGTGGGAATATCTAGCAATAATGTTTGATTTTTTTAAATAGTTTTTAGCACAGGAAAACATTAATGCCCTACCACTATTTAATTTAATTCAATTTTAATTCGTTAATACAATAAATATAGCAACAATGTGTATAAATAAAATGATTACTTGAGTATCCTGCAAAAATGTATATTTCATTTTTTTTTAATGTATTATCAAATTTTTGATTTGAATACAATTTGTGGTTCTATAGGAATTGTTTAGCCACCAAATAACCATCGTTTGGCTTCTAATTGGTGGCTAATTGTAGAGGCTTATTTTTGACTAAATAAATAGTTTCCATGAAACCACAATTTGTACTCGAATCCAGGTCCTGACTCAGTGAGGAGTGGATTGAAAAATGTTAAAGTAACCCTAATGCATATTAAGTGTTTTAAATTGATCATAATAAAGTGGCAGGTACATAAACGTTTAAAAAGTATCAAAATGGACTTTCCGGTGTGACATTTTGTTTAATTATTGTTTAATGTTTCAAAAAAAAAATACTTATCCCTAATGCATATCAATTTTTTTAAATTCGTCATTATTATAATTACTTAAACATAAATTGATCAAAATGAAATTTAATTATTCTTTATTAAGTTATCTTTAATGTATATTAAGTTATTTAAAATAATCATAATAGCTGATAACTAAACCTCTTAAATCGATCGAAATGAAGTGTCCAATATAAAACTTTGTTTAATTATTGTTTAATTATTCAACTTTTATATATTCCTATTGCAATTAATGTTTTTTAATTTTTTGTAATAATGAACTGGCTGGTACTTAAACCTTTTTAAAATAATTAAAATGATATATCCGACATAAAATTTTGTTTACTATTGTTTAATTATTCTTTCTCTTAATATCCCCAAAGCATATTAAGATTTTTAAATTGATTATAATGAAGCAGCTATTACTTAAACCTCTTCAATTGATCAAAATGAAGTGTCTAGTATAACATTTTGTTCAATTATTGTTTAATTACTTTTTTTTAATATCCCGAATGCTTATCAAGTTTTTCAAATTAATCAAAATGAACTGGCTGCTACTTAAACCTTTAAATTAATTTAAATGAGTTATAAAACTTCGTTTAATTATTCTGATTAATTATTCTTTTTTAAGTTATCTTTGATGTATATTGTTATTTAAAATAATCATAATGGCTGGTAGTTAAACCTCTTAAATCGATCGAAATGAAGTGTCCAATATAAAATTTTGTTTAATAATTATTGTTTAATTGTTCAAAATAAAATGAAGGTATTTTGGGTGCCTTTCAAGTTTTTTGCATTGATTATAATGAACTGGCTGGTACGTAAAGCTCCTAAATTGATTAAATTAAAGTGTCCGGTATGAAATTTTGTTTGATTATTCAAATTGTTTTAAGTTTGCAATGCATATACAGTTTTTTAATTTAAATCAATTAATTTAATTAAATTGAAGCGGTGTGAAGTTTTGTTTAATTACTGTTTAAATACTCAATTTTTTAAGTATCCCAAATGTATTATATCATCTTAAATTTGATTATAATGAACTGGCTGGTACTTAGATCTTTTTAATTGATCAAAATTATGTGTCCAGTATAAAATTTTATTGTTTAATTATTGTTTAATTTTTAATTTTGTTTGGGTCTCTAAAATGCATATCAACTTTTTTACATTAATTATAATAAAGTGATCGGTACTAAATTGATTGTAATAAATCTCTTAAATTAATCAAAATTATTTTGTGTAAAATTTTATAAAATTTTGTTTAAGTATTGTTTACTACTCAATTTTTTGAAGTATTCCAAATACATATCAAGTTTTTTTTAATTGATTGTAATTAATTGGTTTGTACCAAATCTTTGAAATTAATCAATATGACTTGTTTAATTGTTGTTCAAATACTCAATTTTTTTAAGTTTGCATATCATGTTAAATTAATGATCATAATGAATTGGCTGGTACTTTGACCTCTTTGATCAAATTTATCTGTCCAGTATAAAATTTTGTTTAATTATTATTTAATTACTTATTTTTTTGGGGTATCTAAAATGCATATCAAGTTTTTTACATTAATTATAATAAGCTGTCGGTACTAAATTTCTTAAATTAATGAAAATTATTTGGTGTAAAATTTTATTTAATTATTTTTTATTTACCCACTTTTCAAATGTACTGAATGCATCTCATGTTTTTTAAATTGATTCTATAAAACTGGATTTCACTTAAACCTTTTAAATTGATCAAATTGGAGTATCTTCTATCAGATATCACGGAGAGTATTTCTTACGAGAAAACCCTCGACAGTTTTGTACAGTTTTTGGATAGTCAACATACTCGCAAGTGAACACACACTTGAGAGCAGCTGCTGAGAGTAACTTTCGAGATTTTTTTCAAGTGGACACGTAGCATAAATAATGTCTGAAAGCCTACAAATATTCACCAATATGTAATTAGAATTTGAATGGTGGTAGCCTTTACTACTATTTATTAAAATGTAAAACGTAGTAAAGGTTACCACCATTCAAATTCTAATTACATATTGGCGAATATTTATAGGCTTTCAGACATTATTTATGTGTAATGCTACGTGTCTACTTGAAAAAAATCTCGAAAGTTACTTTCAGCAGCTGCTCTCAAGTGTGTGTTCACTTGCGAGTATATTTACTGTCTAAAATCTGCACAAAACTGCCGAGGGCTTTCTCGTAGGAAATATTCTCACTGATATCTGATAGAAGATACTCCATTTTAATCAATTTAAATATAAATAAAACAACTTTTTATATATCTTATCAAGAAAAATATTTATTAAACCGGTTTAATAAATATTTTTCGTAATACGATATATAAAAAGTTGTTTTATTTATTGTAATTAGAATGTTTAAAGTTATTTTTGAATTTTTTACTAATAATTCTAATAAATGGCTTTTGTTCTAAATTCTATTTATTTATGAATATGAATGACGCAAAATGTTTCTAAAATGTCCAGAAATGTAAAAATATTTCACAAAAAAGTTGAAAAATAACATAAGACAAAAAGTTTGCAATTAATTTCGAGAAATGTATATAAAATATTGAAATATGTTACAAAATGTTTTGAAAATATTTTTGTGTGCTATTCTATTATAAGTCCAGTCAAATAAGCCAACGTTTATAGACTTCAATAAATAAAACAAGTTTTTATATATCTTATCGCGAAAAATATTTATTAAACCGGACTAGTTTCGACCAATTACCTGGTCATCATCATACGGTGATAGAAACAAATATTTGTTGAAACTAGTATTTGATAAATATTTCTTGGGTTAAGATATATAAAAAGTTGTTGTATTAATTAAAATGCATTATCACATAGTAAAGGCTACCATCATTCAATTTTTATATATAGACTTTTTTAACATTTCGATTTATCTTCAATAAAGTGTAAGTCAGAAAACTTAAAAATAATATGTCACTAACGCGTGGATGAGCAAGTTGTTGCAATAATGGTAATATGTAAATATATTTATTTGTTTTTTAGCCAAAAACTGTGCACGTTTTGTTTGCAAGTAATAGCTTCATTATCATATAATTTGTCCTTTAGTTAATTATTACCAAAAAAAATATAAAAATTAGAATATTATAATTATTAAATAATTACTACGCCGTTACTTCATTTTGAAATAAATGTTTCAAAAATTCTCCTCGGGTGACGATCGAACCTACAAACATTGGATTTCATGTCCACTATTTTTTTTTCTATTTCATCAATTTATTTTAATTTTTAACAATAAACAATTAACAATTTGGAATATATATGGTTCAGTGTGTTTTGTGTTCACAGAGCTTCAACACACAACTATAACAAATGCAAGTAACAATAACAACAAATATGGTATACATAACTAATCACACATTCACTCACACATTCATTCTTCTTTCTCTCACATATTCATCCATTTCATCATTTATTTATGTAATAAATTTTTAACAAATATGACTTTAAAAGATTAATAAGCCCGCAGCAAACATCGGGTCTTACTTTAACAAATGTTTGTTTAAACTTAAAAACTATCGTAATCTAAACCAACGATATACAATAATGTATACAAATCTACAAAACCTACTACTATTTACAAAAACAATTTGTACAATATATACAATTTAGCAGGGAAGGTAGTGTGTCGACCACTGCTCTACCAATTGAGCTACGGAGGTACCTCAATTGGCTTTCGTTTTATGTTCTACAACCACGTCAAAGTCAATTCTTGAAACATTCATTACATTATTTGCTTACAAATATACAATTGCGTGTGTGTCTAGTCTATGCTAGCACAATTTGCACGGAAAATTTCGTCGGCGACCGATATCATACGAATATTATTTGCAATATTCGGAAAAAATATATAGTTGATATGTTTGAATATTAAAACTTTGGTAATTTAAGCAACGAGTACACAAATGCAAATGTATGTTGCGAGAGAAGTTATTTATATGCAAACCTGCTTATTTAGCTATGAACATCATTTAACCAAACTTAACATTTATAACGTGAGCATAAAAATGCTAGCCGGTATGCTTGTTCATTTAAAACCATCCGATAAATATATAATGTCGAATTTGGGCACATGGCCACCATACTGCACTAGTTTGAATGTAACCCCCGTGATGTATAGTTAATTTGCAAGGGCCAAATATAGCAAGGGTGTCCGCTGCTGGTCGCACGAGTGCCGTGACCGCAGTAAATCAGACCTGGCCGTGCATTATCGACGCAATCTGTGCAATTGCAGTTGCATTAACTCAGTCCATCGTCCCATCGATATCGTCCCATAATTATCGACGGCCGCAGCCGTGAAATATTTCCCATAAATTGCACGCGGTCATCCTATCAGTAGCAGGCTCGTTAAGATAGCACTGGACACACACTACCTGTACACAAAAGCGAATTAATCGGCTTTGTGTCTGATTTTTTTAATAAAACGCGATAACCGGTGCCGCATTATTACGCCTGTACTTTTATTGTAACATGATAATCCCATTTAAGCCGTCCGTGTTCTACGCAATAATAAATCCTTTCTATTTTCAATAAATTGGATTTATAAATTTTATCTTAATTTTTCAACAAGAGGAAAAAATGTTAGCCTAATAAAGTTCGATACGTAACGAGATAATTAAATACAGCAGTGGGGCAATTAAAATGATAAAAAACAGTATGAATACACAAAGGAGCCGACTGGCTTTATTTGAAGCAACGGAAAGAACTCAATTATCGCTTATTTTGCCTTGCAGTCAGCTTTCAATTTACCTTTATTTTTTTTAAATTATACCTACATATTATTTTTGTTTGTATTGTGGATATGATGCAATTATCATCGGGCAGCAATCAATTTATTGTTAATAAAATATAATTACTATTAAATTTTATTTTATTGGTAATAATAATTTAATTAACAATGGATTTCAATTTATGTTCAAATATTCGTCACGCTAACTGTCTAACTATATGGACTGCATATAGTAAATATAGAAACTATTAGTTTAATAACATAATACCATAATTGATGAGATACAAGGCTCACTGACAAGGTTTGCAAAACAATTGATTATGCTTCACTGATTGGTATTGAATTCACTTTGAATAAATATTTTGATGCACTGCATCTGCTTCCCTCAAAATAAGTTAATTGATTTGATTTTCTCTAACAAATGCAAATATAAATAAAACTTCTATTTCTACTAAATTTTAATCAACTGCAACTTTTTAGTTATTGCCACGCAATGTTTTGACATCCACATTTTGTTTTATCAAATCTGGTTAGATCACAACTTCTTTATTAGTGTAACGTCTGAGGTTCGGTCGAAACTGCAATCGCGGTGTGATTAAACAGATTGTAATAAAAAACAATAGTTTTATTTCCAATTATTTTTATTTTTGGAAAATTTTAAATAAAAATAATTAAATTAAAATCGAACAATAAACATATTATTTCTAATCTTAAAATTGAAAAAAAAAATAATATTTAATAAATTTGTCGGAAAAACCACGGTTGATAGACCTTTTTATATTATTGTGCAGATAAATGTAATGTATATTTGTATGTAATATAAAATAAATGTATTCTCTATAAATTGAAGTCGTTAGTAACGTCGAACAATTAAAAATTTGTTATGAAAATAATATACATCTGTGTTAATCCTTCTGTTAGGATGCTTGTGCACAATTACCACAGATATATATAATTTTATAACAAACTTTGACGCTACTCCTGAAGATAGCTTAAGCGTCGAAACCGGTAGAGTAGACATTATTTAATAAAGCATATAAAGTATACTCTGAATTTATTTTGATATTTAAGTATTAATTTACATTACTCATTAAATTCTAATTGTTGCTCCAAGGTCTTCAAATTAGTTTTTGTCGGTTTAATTAGCAAATGGTGAATGTTACAATACAAATACAAATACTAATTTTACAACAAGAGGCACTAAAAACTTTCCGAATTTGCGGGACAATGATAAATAATTTAAAAAATTTAACCATTAATTTAAAAAACAAGTGAATTTTTGTGTTTTAATTTCGAACGATGCGTTAGAGTCAAAGATATCAGATGGCAATGAAAATTAATTTTTGGTGAAAAGTGGACATTTACAAATTAGGCCGACGATTTCTAAAATATGTATGTGAATCAAAATAACAATTTATTAAGAACAATTTATTTGTGATATACGATTTAAAATTGAAATACTAATAAAATTTACAAAAATATCATATTGAATCATGTCAGAGAAAAAATATCAAATCCAAACAATTACAAAATATGAAATTTTCACTTGGAAAACCATTCTACTTTTTTAATAAAATATTTGTTAGTGTTTTTACTAATACAGGGTGTAATTTTTCAAAAGTATCAATCCTGGATATACAAAAAAATCCTGTAACACGTCGATTTCTATTTTGAAAGGGCATGTTTTGACTTACAGTTGACTTATCTGCCACTATCCCCGCCCCTCCAACATACACTTTTCATAATTTTTAAATGGGATTACCCACTTTGTGGCACCTCATTTGAAATTGTTAGTAATTCAGCGGTGCCAATTTTAATTTTTTTTAATGATTAAATATGCAGTCTGAAATAATTATTTTGAAACTAATATGAAATAGCCAAAACATTCAAAAACCCTGCAAAATATCAATTTTTATTTTAAAGAGTTGTCTTTTGACATACAGTTGACATGTCTGTCACTATCTCCCTAAACTCCAATAAGCACCTTTCAAAAATTTTGAACGGAATGACCCACTTATGTTCCCTCACTTAAAAGGTCTTTATGTCAGAATTTCAGTGGCGTACATTTTGTTTGTTTTTTACATTTTTGAAATTCATTTTTTTAAATTTTATTAGTATATATCTGATACATGTCAACAATACATCAAATTAAGTTCTCTTTAATGTAAATATTGACTTTTTTCTGGATTCAGAAGTTCTGCCAATTTTATATTAATTTTATAAAAAAAATCAGACTACATCCTTAAAAAATTTAAAATTTAAAAAATGCACAGGTGAAATACATATAAAGTTTTACAAGAGGGTTATTCCGTTTCAAAAAATTTGAAAAGAAGGGGGGAAAGCAACCGATATGTCAACTGTATGTCAAAAGATGTCTCTCTCAAAATAGAAATTTCGAAGTTTTTAAAATGTTTTGCCTATTTCATATTATTTTAAGAAATTATTCCAGGCTGCATATTTAAACATTTTTTAAGAAAATAAAAATTGACACCGTTGAATTTCTGACATAAAGACCTTTCAAATGAGGTTTCACAATTAAGCCATTCCGTTTAAAATTTTTGAAAGGTGCTTGTTGGAGGGGAAACTGACACACCTGTTAAAAATATGTCAAAAGCTGTACCCCTAAAAATAGAAATTGAGATGTTTCGGGATTTTTTTGTTTAGTCCCGATTTTCTGAAATATCCAGGGTGGATATTTTTGAAAAAAAACAACCATTTATATTAAATGGCAAAACTTTAATGTTTTATAAAGTTTAATTTCAATTAATTAATGTTATCGACTAATTGGAGAGTATCAATTGCCAATATATAGTATAAAATTAAACCAAGTTACATTAAAATAAACTTTTGCAGTGTTTTAGAACTTTTATTATTATTTATAGTATTAAGGACGATTGCTGATTATTTTTATTATTAACATATTTAATGCTGCAATTAATATTATGCAAATATTGTTAACAATAACATCACCAGTAATAACAAGGTGTCCAGTTCAGGCACTGCATGCATAGGTTCCTTAGCACTAATTTACAGCAACTTGTTGCTCAAACATCGTCACACCTTACACAACCACAGACGGCGAGCTAATAAATGGCTACTGAATCGAGCGGTACGTTCTGCTGACAATCTTTCTACAATCCAATAATATATTAATCTTGGTGCTTATATTGTAATGATTTCATTGCAATATAATCAGAATGTATTTCATCTTGCAAATCGGCGGCGATGCGCTGCGCTGCGAGGCTCTCGGCATTTTATTACGCATTGTTCTATGACAGGTCGCCTGCCGTCAGCAGTCATCGAACAATGTAAACTAGAGGTCGTAATGCGTACTAAAACTTTTCCTCACTAATATATTTCCGCCATCAGTTCTTTACGTTAAAAATAATAGTTGAAACATAGTAAAGGCGACCACCATCCTTTACTATGTGATATTGCATTTTAATAAGTAAAACAACTTTTTATATATCTTATAACAAAAAATATTTATTAAACCGAACTAGTTTTGGCCAATTACAATACAAATATATATTTGTTTCTATCACCACATGATGATGACTAAGTAATTGGTCGAAACTA